>NDXB01011904.1:39535-76984 GCA_002631895.1 Agapornis roseicollis
TGTCGTGGGGGGGGGGGGTGCAAGGGAGACTCCTCCACAAAGCTGTTCACATTAACTGCACCAGCAGCACTTCCTTCAGGCTGGGCAAGGAGATGACCTCAGGACATGCTTCTGTCCCCAAAGCATAGAAATACACATGAGCAAAGGATTCAGCATCACAGGAAAGGAGCCTTGTCCTCGACACAAAGAGCAGGGCCTCGAGGCTTTTATCTCCAGGCACATCCTCACCTCGGACTCTTTGGAAGATCTTGGTCATTGGCCCTTCCTGAGCTGTCTGCTGAGACAACAGCAAGGGGTGATTTCTAACACAGGCCAGTTTCCGTGCAGTGATTGGGAATGAAGCCTTTGGAGATGGGTCTCTTCACTGCTTATCCCTACAAAACACATGTTTGGTGACACAAATGTGAGCCAGGCTGTGCAATAGGTCACAGGAAGTGAAGGAAGATGAAGGGGCTGGAGCATCTCATCTGGGAGGAAGGGCCTTCCTCTTCTTCCCTCTCAAGCCCACAGTCACATCAAGCTCAGAGGGCACAGAAAACAGCTCCCACATTGAGGATAGAAGGAGGATTTATTTGGACTCTGGTTGTGTAACAACCCCTCATCATCCACACAGGAACCACCTCGAGGGCTTTCTGTGTCCCTGGGCACGTCGGTCTCGCTGGGATCCATCTCCAGGATCTAACCCCTCTTCTCGTGTCTCACATCTCCCTTCTCGCTCCAGGGACCGGCCGTCTCCTTACTGCCCAAAGACGGCTCCAGTGCTGCAGCCTCGGGTCACGGGTGTGCGGCTCCGTGGTCACCTCCTGCTGCTGGGGCACGGACCTGGCCTCAGGGCTGGCCCTGGGCCGTGGGCTGCAGGTGAGGAGTGCCCAGCGCTGCCACCTGGGCTCTCTGGCACCGTGGTGGCTGGAGGCAGGGGCTGAGACCACGATGGGGCCCCGGGGGACGGGTCCCGTTCCAAAGGGGTTTGGGCAGTGAGCGGTGCGTTGCCGTGGGGTCCTGCACCGCTGCCGGGGTCCGGTGCTGCTCCATTTCCTTGCAAGGAGTGCCTAGACTTTGCTGCGCATCTCCTGGCTCAGCTGCAGCCTTGAGACGGGAGCAGCCACCGAGCGCCGGGCCGGCTCGTGTCCATAGGGCTGGCCTCCCGCCTGCTCTGGGGAGCGCTGAGGTCGGTCTGAAGGCCGACATCTCTCTTTTGCGGGCATGAAGCCGCTGCGGGTCCTTCTGCCGGCCGCTGCCGTGTGCTCTGGCCTGGGAAGGGCTGGCTGGGCTGAGGAGGAGCCAAGAGGCGGCAGGAACGGCTCCCGCTGCTGCCCGTGCGGGTGCAGGAGGCTCTCGGTGGTGACGGTGCCCGGGGCTGGGGAAGCAGACGGCCCCACCAGCAGTGTGCAGACGAGCCTTGGAGCCGCGCTGGCTGGGCAGCTCCTGCCGGCCCTCCGCGGGCTGCCCCATGGCTCTGGCCTGAGCCGGGGCCAGCGCTCCCCGTGTGCTGTGCCCCTGAGGGAGCTGCAGGCCGGCAGGAAGGAGCAGTGCCGGAGGGCACGGCACCAGCAGATCCAGGGACTCCTCGGTGGGGTTGGGGTCCCCCCACAGCCTCCTCACTTCCTTCTCTTTGACGGTGTCCTCGATGGCATCTGCCTTTGCCTGCATGCGGGGGCACATCCTGCAGCGTGGCAAGGGCTGGCTCTGCCCGGGCTGGATGAGCTTTGGCAGCACACGGCGGCCCTGGCGCTGCACCGCCTGCTCCTGGGAGAGTTGCACGGGCAGGGGCAAGGCCCCCGACTGCACTTCCAGCCTCTTCCTGGCCATGTGCATCTTCAGCGCTGAGCCGGCTCCTGCGGCGCACGGGGACCCAAGGGAGCAGGCAGAGCCCGGCGGCACGGGGGTCCCCGTGTCCAGGCTCAGGCAGACATCCGTCGGGCTCTCAGGGCTGCCGAGGCTCGTGGGGAAGCCGGAGGAGCTGCGGCTGTGGCAGCAGGGGCAGCCCCGCTTCCGCGGCGCCCGCAGGTCCCCCACCACTGCCTGCCAGCTGCCACGGTCCTGTGCAGGCACTGACCCCATCATCAGCGGCGGTGACCCTGTCCTGCCCGGGGGACATGCCCAGGTACCCCCTGAGTGACAGGGAGGGCCCGCAGGGCTCTCTGGTCTCTGCGCTGCTGCCACTCGCTGCCAACGTCCCCAGCGTCGCCAGCTCCATTTGTCACCCTGTGGGAACAGAGCAGGGCACAGGGACGTGCCAAGGAGGACCTCAGCAGCACCCACCGCGACTGACCCCTGGCTCTGAGCAGCCCCTACCTTTGGCCATCGGGTGGTGATGAGCAGGATGGTCCCCATAGCCAGGATCAGGATGCTGAGCCCGAGCAGGCAGTTGGGGTCCGGCGTTGTGCAGAGCCCGGCCCACATGCACTGCAGGACGCAGCCGGCTGTGTGCATCGCAGGGGCGCAGCCTCGCTGCTCCCAGGTCCTGCCTGCCTGTTTCGGATGGGTCAGGCACTGTCCTGCCCTGGGAAGAGCAAAGGTTTGACCAGGAGCATCACACACACGACAAAGAGCTGCGCCGCAGTTTGCTCTCGCTTCTGGACAAGCCGTGCCGTGATCGGGTCTTGGACAGTGGGATTACTGCAAGAGCCTTCTGATGGAACTGCTCTACGGCTGTGGGGTTCTCCCTTTTCTCCTCCTCTCCCCCTTCCCTTTCTCTTTCCTCTTCCCCATCAGCCTGGCCATCAGGAGCCCTAAGGAAACCTGTGCAAGGTCATGCACCCCATGCAGCCTCCCAGTCTTTACTCACAGGGAGCAGCTGCACTCAGCCCCGTGGGCATCCTGGCCCTGTGCTGCGGGTCCAAGTCTCTCCCTCTGCCAAGTCTGCATCTCTCCCTGGGGAGCCCAGCGCAGGACGCTCGCCAAAAGGAGCCTTCTCCCTTGGAGCTTGCGTCTGCTTCTGGAGCCCGGAGCCCGCTGATGTCACTGGGCTCATTGTGACGCTGCTGACATCGCCGCTTCGGGAGCGTGCGGCAGCCCCTGGGGACCCAGCGCCATCCCTGTGCATGGGGACAGCAGCTGCGTGGGGACGAATGACCCCGGCCCCTGGGCTCCTGCCGAGGGGAGCTGCCCCTGGGGACAGGGTTGGGGGAACCGCGCCTGCCCTGCTCCCCCCTGCCCCTGCGCTGCCCTCGTGGCCAGGCCGGGAGCCGCTTTCCTGCCCCCCTGTTCCTGCTGGAGAGGTCAGTCCCGGGAGCGGGAGCGCTCGGAGATGCCCCCGGTGCCGCTCGCCTGCCCCGGGATGGGCCCTGGCTCGCCCAAGGCAGCGCGGGCACCTCCTGGGGCTTCCCTGCCTCGGGCCGGTGGTGCCCCCAGGGCAGTGCTGAGCTCCCCATGTCTTTGGTTTGCAGGGAGATGGCAGAGGAGGAGCACTCGGACAGGGGCAGCTCTTCCCCTGCCAACAGCAGGCGGGGGTCCCAGGAGGCCCTGATGGCTACGCCTGAGGAGCCGAGGGGCCAGGAACCCCCCAACAACGAAGTCTGCCTGAGCTCCTGCAGGCACTGCTTCTGCTTCCCCTGCATCGAGGAGTGGGCCCGCAGCAGAGCCGTGTGCCCAAGGTGCCAGGAGCCCATTAACCACATCTTCCCCATGCGGGATGGCCTCATCCATGAGGGCCATGAAGAGGGCCATGAAGAGGGCCATGAAGAGGGCCATGAAGAGGGCCATGAAGAGGGCAGGGGGAGACCCTTGTGCCACCGGTCAGACGGTAGGCGGCCGTGTCCCTCCTCCCGCCGGAGTGCTGGCTCTTCCAGAAGAGTCCGTGCTCAGGACCGGGGCTCAGCGAGGAGCAGGAGCAGGAGCAGGAGCAGGAGCAGGATCCGGAGGTGGCACTGCGTCAACCGCCGATGGTCGCGGCGGGGCTGGAGATCCCACCGGCAGAATAGGAGGCGGTTCCGGAGCATGGCCTGGGACAGTGACCACAGCGAGGGCCAAGGTCTGCCCCCTCCGCAGGCTGTCCTGGGCAACTCGAGGCGGAGAAGCTGGCAGCAGCCTGGGATGAGGCGCAGGCTCCCGAGGCACAGGGGCCAAGCCCAGTGGCAGAGGAGGAGGGGCTGGGGCTGGTACGAGCAGCAGGCTCTGCACCCCTCGGTGGATGTCCTGGGCCCCCCCAGGAGAGGAGAGCACCGGCAGCGGAGACCCCCCTTCAGGAACCAGAGGCGGGCCCGGCAGGGCCAGCGCAGCCGTGCCCGGCGCAGGACCATATGACCCCAACAGCTGCTGCTGGAGCCGGCTGCATCCAGCCAGGATTCGGTGATGTCCAAGGATGAAGCCTCCACGTCCCCTCTGAAGAGCCCGTTCCAGAGCTTGACTCCTTTCCCTATAAGTTCTCTATTACAGTTGGCAAAAGGTTCCTGTAGTCAGTCTGTGCCTTTTCATACGTCTCAGAAGCCGTCATGGGTACATTGACATTTCCAGACGTGCCTTGGGTTGCCTCATCAGGTGTCGTCATCTTCCTCTGGGTGATCGCCCTGGCCCCATCCTGTACCTCCATGGACCAGACAAGGAGTCGAGGGGCTTTTCCCATCCCAGCCTTCATTCTGCACCTCTCCTTTCTCTGGCCTTCCACAGCTGGATCAATATTACTCATCTCCTGCCTTCACCCCAGTTACTTTCAGGGCAAAAAATGGCTTGGGAGGACCTGGTACACCTTGAACTGGATTTTTCAGCAGGCACAGCTTGGTAGAGCAGCATTTCCACACCAATCCAACGTGCTGATGCAGTTCGACGCTGGGGCTCAATGTGCCCAAGCCCAGCAGCACAGTCTTGATCTCCACTTCAGTCCCAGCTGCCACCTCCTCCTGCCCTCAAACACCAGCCTTTGAACTCACCCCGTTAACGTACATGTTAATGTCCCATAAATCCATAACTTGGGCTATCAGAGAGGCTAGTCATCTCCCTAAATGTACATTTAGCATGTGGGATGTCTGGATTGCCTATGGAATGGTTTCTGCTGGGTGGAAGAAGGCCAGTCACACTGGCTCCATGTGGCACTGCAGGGAATAATTGAGAGGAAAAAGAGCCACCGCCATCATCATCTTCAGAGGATGAAGAGCTCTCCTCGGGGCTCACAGGAGTTCAGTGCTGAGCACCAGAGATTGTATTCCAGGGTGGATGAGAATCCTGCCTGGCCACATTAGTTAGAGCTACTTCTTTGCCTGGCCAGGTTTACTTTTATTCCACAGAAACCTGCTGCCAATAGACCTGGAATTCACCCGATTTTCCTGGTTATCCTCACAGTCAGGCTCCTGCTACCAAAGACTCTCCTGGGGGCCTGTACACCCAGCATCAGCTGAGAGAAGCAGGCAGTGCTTAGCACAAGTGATGTCCATGCACATGAAGAGAGCTCTCACAGTCAGTTTGCTCTGCATATGGTTCTGTCTTCAAACACAAAGCATCCTATCGGGTATAAGCTGTTGTTCATTTACCTCCTGTTCTGGGAAATCCACTCTCTGGCCAAGGCAGCATCTTTGAGCGTGGTGCCAGAGACCTGGGAATGCTGGATGCGCCCACCTGAGCTCACACACAAACATGGCACTGAGCAAACCCTGGGAACACAGAGGTCACCATTGCACATGAACGTGTCTTTGTGCCAAAGCTGCGTCTCCTCTCACAACAACGGCGAGTAAAGAAAGATTCAAAGGACTTTCGCTAAGGTAATAGTGATAACAAAGGTTCTTGGAGCAGTGCGAATAGGCTGGAAGAGCCTCAGGGAAGAGCGAGCAGGTGCGGGCAGTGCTGCTCTGAGAGAGGCCCCAGAGCTGCAGCAGGCTGGAGTTAAGAGGTCTTCACAAAGACCGGCACCTCTGCAAGGCCAGCAGAGTAGTTCCTGAGGATGGTGCCTCCATCGAACACACGGGCAGTGTTGGTGTCCATCCAGAGATGCCCCTCTCCGGGCAGGTAGATGTCCCTCCACATTTGCCCTTTGTCTGTTATTGGGGCAACCAGGACCTGCAATGAGTAAGGAAAGAGAAACGTAGCACTTGGAGGATTAGCCAGGACATGCACCAAGCAAACCACGAGGCTGAAGGGACAAGCGAGCACAGAGGAGATCAGGAAGTCTGGCTCTTAACTACGAATGAGCGTCCATCCATGCAACAGCAGAGGTGAGCACAAAGCAATCTGAGCTGTGCTGAACAAAGATCAGAGAATCACGCAATGGTTTGGGTTGGTAGGGACCTTCAAAACTCATTAAATCCAACCCCCTGCAATGAGCAGGGACACCATCAACTAGGTCAGGTTGCCCAGAGCCACATGCAGGTGGGTTCAGGCTCCCACAAAGCAGCTTCTGAGAAGGCTTGATGGGATTGCAGTAGGAATTGGTGGCACTGAGTCAGGGTGAGAGACATCCCCAAGCCATCTGTGGCAGAGTTGGGAATATCCCTTTCCTCCCGTGCTTGAGAGGATCTGATTCAGCCTGACTCTTTGATACAACTTAGTCAATGAAGCCAAATATAATCCGGTATGAAACCAAGCAGAAACTTGTAGAACATGCTCATATCTACCTAGAATACCTGAATAGGAAAGAGATTGGGAAAATACAGGAAAAGGATAGGAAAAGAGCTTTAGCGCAAAAGGACTTCAAAAGCTCTGTTTGGAGCTGCTCTCCAGGCAACTTACTGCTCTCTTCCCACCTCCCCTGCCACCCTTCCTATCCTGCATTTAGGAGAAGGCTTTGTTTCCACCTTTCAGACTAATTGAGTGTTACAGGTTAGAGGTGGGGTAGGATTAAACCCTAGGAAAAGGTGATGCTCAGAATACAGTGTGATCTCTACCATCCCAAGCAATGGATGCACATTCATCCTTCTGTGGACTCAAGGCTCCTTTGGCAGATTCAAAGGATTTAGCTTCCCAGCACCCTCAAATGCTCATCAGAATCCCAGCCAGTGGCCTTGGCAGAGGGATAATTACATTTAATAAGTATAGCAAAGTAAAAGCATGAAGGAGTTGCTCTTGGGTCACAAAGCAACGAGTCCCAGCCGGACTAGAGGCATAAGGAGAGGTGTGCTCGCTCCCTCCCAGTGACTTAGTCAAAGTAATCCAGTCCCAAAGGACTTTAGGGATCTTTTTTCCCCTTGCTTTATGGGAAAACGCAGTTTCCAGCATCCTGAGACTATTCCTGATAAATCACTTCAGAAACTGAAAGAGGTTTTGCAAGCAGAGCAAAGCTCTGGTTCCGTTTAGATCTGTTTAAACACTGAGGCTTTGATTCGTGTTCATGCATAACTGGGTTCTAAATCAAAGAATGGTTTGGGTTGGAAGGGAACTTAAAGTTCATCTAATTCCAACCCCCTGCCACATGATGTTGAATAAAGAGATGATAAGGAAAAGACTGGAACTCTAAGAAAGGCCATTAAAGGAGGGGGGGAAAAGGCTAAATAATGAAAACTGGATATGAAATTCATGGATCAATCCCACTCTTAAACCCTATTTTTGAAGGTCTTGGTCAACAGCAAAGACCAAGTGCTAGGGATTCATCCCTACACCCCTTAGTGATGCTTAGCAGCATCATCCCAGAGAGAAGTCATGGCGTTTGCAACATTTGGGGGGACACTTTTGGACCCTCCAGCCTTTATAAATGTATTTGGCAGCCACACTTGGCTTCCCCACCTCCTGCAGCATCCCTTTCGCCAGGCAGATGGCACTGATAAGCAGCCACAAACCATCACACACCACAATCTTTTTGCCAAACCAGCACAACTTGGCTCTTTGCTGTTGTATTTCAACATGTTTTGCTGGAAGGATTCAGCAGCGGTCTGCTCCAATTCCCTTCCCAGTAGTGAAGTTTGCTCATGAGTAATGCTGGAATGTGGCTGTGCGGTGTTAAATCCAGCTTCAAGACCTCAAGGATCAAAACCACCCTGACCACTGGAGTCCACCACTGCTTGCAGACACCCAAAGGCATTGCTGCCTGTCTGTTCAAGGGGAGATGATGTTTATTTCCCTTCATAGTCAGCAAAAATCTGACCTAAAACCTGCTTATGGAGCATTCTAGCACATTTAACAGATACAGTGCCCAGCCTGATTCAGGTTGAACGTGCCAAGAGATCTGGAAGTGATGAATGTATAAATCACAGCCTGACAATCAGCTTTCAGAGCAGGGCTGTCCCAGCCCAGGGTGACCCCCCCAAAACACCCCAGGAACAACTCACAAGCAGGAGGGCATCAGGAACAGAATCCCAGACAGGTTTGTGTTGGAAGGGACCTGAAAGCACATCCACTTCCAACCCCCTGTCATGTGCAGGGACATCAGAGCTGTGCTCATCAGCACTTGTGGTAGCTGCTTACACTGAGCAATGATCCTCAGAGGGTTTATCCCAATGTCCTATGTTCAGTCCTGCCTCAGACCATACCAAGACAGAACCACACTGTGTATTTCCCAGTAGTTCATAGCTAATGATGCTCCAGATCACACCAGGCCTGGGTTTGGAGTGTGTTTCTGTTCTCCCAGCTTCCAAACCCCAGCTTGGAAACAAACCATCCCCGTCTGGGCTGTCCACACACAGGCTCAGGCTCTTCTGGAAAATAATAGCAGTAATGATTAAAACCTGAAGCCGGAGGAGCTTCTTGCCAGCCTCACCTCCTGCTCTATCACAACTGCTTGGCCCCTGACACCCTTACAGAGCAGACACCGCATTCTACCGTACTTCAGGAGTGTGCAGCCAAGCCAAAGCTTTGCACCTCTCAGGGGAGAGAAACCTGAAGCTGCTCTGACCCTTTATTGTCTTTCCTCCCTGGGTCCGCAGTGTTGAACTGGGGAGCTCAGCTAACACGGAGCACGCTCCTGCCCTGGCTGACTGAATTGCATCAACCAAGAGGTTCTAAGGGAAGGGACTAAGTTTAAGCTTGCCCAGTTCAAACTAATACCCCCATTAGTGCCCAAACAACCCTGGGACAGGGGCAAGGCCTCTGCTCCCTATGACCTCTGCACTTACACAGTGCTGCTCTAGAATTCCCTTGTGCCAAAGATGGGGTTCTAAAAGCTTCCCAGCATAGGTCAGACTTGATGATTTTAAAGGTCCTTTCCAACCTGGTTGATTCTATGGTTCTATCCGAGCTCTCTGCTAAAGGCCTTTCTGCTCCTTCTTAAAAAGCTGATCTCCTGTGGTGCAATTTTCCATAATAATAATAAGTAATAAAATCTATACATGAATTCACCTATTTTATGGTCAGGAACTCATATGTGGTAATCGGGTATTGCAGCATCCGTTGGAGGCTGCAAGCAAAGCCTCAAAAGGTACCTCTGCAGCACAAGCTGCTTTTCTATTAAAACAAGGAACTGCTACTGAGCTTTGCTTTGGGGTAGAGGATAGTTATTTTATGGAGCTGATATCCCCATGATTAGCAGCATCCCCATGTAAAGGCAGCCCAATGTGTCGCTGCAAAATGAATTCCATAGCATGAACTGAGGATTATGCTTTCAATGGACTAAAAAAACCCCATAGGAACTGTCAAAGTCTTGAGCTGTTGGGATCCTGCACCCAGGCAAAGCAGGAGGGACAAAGATGAGGTGATGCCATTGCCCACAGTGGCATCCACCATGGTTGTGAGGCTCCTCACAACCATGGGAGGATGAGGCACTGTTTCCTTTAAGGAAAGTCTTTTCCAGAAGGCCTGAGTTGCTTCTCCAAGACCTTGATTTGAAGCAGCACAGACCACATTGACTATCAGGCCACCTAAAGGAGCACTTCAGGAGCAGCACTGGGCTGGACACATCTGCAGGGACAGACTCCCACTACATGATCACAGTGTGAGCACACCAGACTTTCAGGGAGCATTTACAGCATGAAACAACCATGCTGTAGCTTCAAGCAATGGGATGAACAGCCTGAAGAGAGGGGGAAAAGAACTGCTGACAAGCAGGGGGTGTCTTCCAGCAGAAAGGACTGAAGAATACCCTGATATTAAAAGCTGAAAGGAAAGAAGCCTTGTTAACTACTCAATTTGATTAAATTGCAAGGCTGAAGGAGCCACCGGGTCCCACCAGCCCTATGGCTCCCTGCCACCTCTATCCCAGTGCTGTACTCAGGCAGGATGCAAAGAGGTGGATGGGCAAGTGCAGGAGGCACCTTATTTACCCTGGAAGAGCATTCAGCCCCACAGTCCCTACCTCGTCTCCAATGAGGAACTCATCCTCAATGGTAAAAGCAGCTGGATCCGTGGGGCTGAGCCACCAGGCTGGCCGGAAAATGGGATACCCTGAGCTGAGCCATTCCGAGCTGTATTTGATGAGCAGCGGCACAACGAAGTCCCGGTGCCTCTGGATGCAGTGGCGAGTGAGGTTCAGGACCTGCAGCATGGGGGAGAAAGGAAAAACCTGTGACCAGCTTGACCCAATAAAGAGCAAAGCAAGAATCTGTTGTGTTCTGGTGTCCTCAGCATCAGGACATGGACCTGTTGGAGCAAGTCCAGAGGAGGCCATGAGGATGCTCAGGGGCTGGAGCAGCTCCCGTATGGAGCCAGGCTGAGAACACTGGGGCTGTTCAGCCTGGAGCAGAGAAGCTGCGTGGAGACCTGAGAGCAGCTTCAGTGTCTGAAGGGGGCTACAAGGATGCTGGAGAGGGACTCTTCATCAGGGCCTGCAGTGACAGGACAAGAGGTGATGGTTTAAACTTAAAGAGGGGAAGTTCAGGTTGGAGATAAGGCAGAAGCTCTTCCCTGTGAGGGTGCTGAGGCGCTGGCCCAGGGTGATGGCCCAGAGAAGCTGTGGCTGCCCCATCCCTGGCAGTGCTCAAGGCCAGGTTGGACACAAGGGCTTGGAGCAAGCTGCTCCAGTGGAAGGGGTCCCTGCCCATGGCAGGGGTTGGAACTGGACGAGCTTTGAGGTCCTGTCCAATACAAACCAGTCTGGGATCCTATGAAAATGCCTCCAGCTGTTTAAAATGATCTTGAATGGGAATCTGTGGGCTTCACTCTACTGTAGACGCTCAGTATTTGGTCAAGCTGTAATTAACCCATCCCAGCAGCAAAGGGACGGACACAGGCACGTGCCGATTGGTGTCATTTCTGCGGGCACTCTGGACACTGTCCCCACGGTTGCACAGAAGCATTAATTTTGCAGCAAAACCAGTGCTGAGAACATGCAGCAATGTGGCTGAGCAGGGGCAGAGCAGGACTTCGCAGCTAGCAAGAGCAGGACAGGGAGTTTCAGCCTCAGCTTTCCCCAGTATAGGGCCATCAATGGCCTCGGGGGGTGTTTGCCACACCAGGGACACCCCGTCCTCCTCGCAGGGCACAGGGGTACGTACCCAGGCATCGCAGCAGAGCCAGGGCGGGGTGCTGAAGGCCATCACGGGCAGAAACGTCACAATCTGCAGCCACCTCACGTAGAGCTCCGGGTCCCCTGGGCTGTCAGCGGCCAGGCTCCCTCCTGCGGGGACAAAGGGCTCAGTGAAGCCACTCAGGCCCATCTCAATCAATGGGTTCTCCATGTGGGCAGGGCAAGTTACCCCACTGCGAGAGGAGCCGAGTTCTCCCCATCCATGTTTTCCTTCCTTGAGCACCATCAGGCATCCCTGACAAGGCCTGGTTGGCCGGGGCTTGGAGCAAGCTGCTCTAGTGGAAGGTGTCTCTGTCCATGGCAGGGGGTGGAACTGGAGGAGCTTTAAGGTCCCACACAACCCAAACCACTCTGACTCTATGATCTTTGGCCATTTTAGGACCAGATATCTCAGGAGTTTCTATATTTAATCAGAACACATAGAAAGGGATTTCTTTCCTGCAAAGAAAAGCATTGGGGAAGTGCTGAGTTTTCCTGCCATGATGGTGTGCAAACACGAAGCATCACCTGAGAATACTCCTGTGATTTAGCTCCCTTCAGTTCCATAGTGAACAGCAGTGGAGAAGCAGAGTATTGTTGTCAGAAATAGGCACTGGAAGGGGATTCCAGTTGCCCTCTGAAGCACCACGGAGGGGGCTGGGAAGGTCAGGAGAGGATGGGAATGGACAGGGAAAGGGAGAGGAAGCCTTTGGAGCCGGAGCATCCTTGCTCTGAAAAACTGGCTCAGCTTGTACAGGAATGCCACATAGAACAGAGCGCGGGCGCTGGTGTTTCAGGAACATCTGCTTCCCAGCCAGCATCCTGGGCACGCACTTCCCTGCCTGCGCGCTCCCTCTTGGCTTCTGCTGGCTGGGGCTTAGCTCCGGGGAAGCCCTCAGCTCTGCAAAGGGCATCCCCAGGGACCTGCCTGCTTCCAGGGCTGTCTGGTCACTTACTGCATGTTGGGCTTTGTTTCCAGTTCCTCAGTCGATTCCCTGGTAACGTCCACCCCAACCCAGCCAGAAAACGGGGTATGGAGAGCAAAGTGCTTCAAGCCTCGGTAGAACACACCTGAGCCACATGGTGCAAGCTACCTCCTGCACCCCTCCCACCGAGACCTCTGCAGGAAAGAGATGATAACCTACGTACCTACTGCATCAGGGATGAAGAAGTTGTAGCCCAAGAGGCTGTAGTGCAGCACAGAGGGAATAATCCCCTTCAGCCCGGCATGGCTCCAGTCTGAGTGCAGGGGGCTCATCTGGATGAAGAGAGGTAGATGGCTGGATCTGGGGGAAACAAGCACAGAGCTGGTGGTTAGAGAGGGCCCGCAGGAGGTGTGGGTTTCTTCAGCCACTTGGCATCTCTACTGGAGGGAAATCACTGCCACGCCAATGCTCTTCTTTCCCATCCAAGAGCATTTCTATGCCTTGGGTTTACCTGGAGGGGAGGAGAGGCTCATGTCAGCAAGCAGCTCAGTGAAGGAGATGGTTTCTGGTAGCCAGAAAGGGTCAAACATGGACCTTCACCAGGAGCTTTAGCTTGAAAAATGGTCTGGAGCTGATCTAACCAAAGGGGGGGTTTGGTCTAAGACTTCTTGTTCCTGAAGTTTGGTTTCCTCCTTGTCCCTCACTAACTTAAACTCATGGAATCATAGAATGGTTTGGGTTGGAAAAGACCTTAAGATCATCCAGTTCCAACCCCCCTGCCATAAGCAGGGACACCTCACACTAAACCATGGCACCCAAGGCTTCATCCAGCCTGGCCTTGAACACTGCCAGGGATGGAGCACTCACAACCTCCCTGGCCAACGCATTCCAGTGCCTCAGCACCCTCACAGCAAAGAATTCCTTCCTTAGATCCAATCTAAACCTCCCCTGTTTCAGTTTGAACCCGTTCCCCCTTGTCCTGTCACTGCAGTCCCTAATGAAGAGTCCCTCCCCAGCATCCCTATAGCCCCCCCTTTAGATACACATGGACTCCCCAGAGATCTCCAGGGACACTTTCATCTTAGGAGGAGATAAGGCTGATGTGGTGCTTTATAGAACACTTGTGCTATAGAAGCTGCCCCCCAGGAAAGATATGATCCTGAGTGGACTAGGAGATGGTCAGGAAAGGGGCCATTCCCACCCCTGTGGTTTGGCAGGTGGCTGAGAAAGAGCCTGTCACCACCTCAGCATGTGAAACGTTGCTTGTTCTTTGAAAAGGAATGATTCTGAAGTTGCCTTCTTATGCAATTCACCATCAATGCCTCATCCCCAACAGGAAATAAGCCACGTTGCAAACAGCCTGATAGCCTTTTGCATCTGCCAAGCGTAACCATAATGGCTAAAAAGACAAGTAATGCTTCTCAGTGCCTCTAACCAAAGGGTCTTGAGGGGTGTTACAAATGCTTATTAATAGATTAACCCTGTTATGTGCTACACAAGCATAGGAAGTCAGAGAACTGCAGTTGTTTGACACCAGAGCAATTCCAATGCAGGGATTTGGCCAGGACTGCAGGGCTCACCCCCTCCCTCCTGCAGGAGAGGCAGCAGCCTGGAGCTTGAATGGTCGTAAGTGACAAGATGCATCTTCATTGCATCAGGCATCAATGCATTTAAACATCTTTATCCTCTAAGACATTAAAAATCACGTTAAGGTGCTCCAAAAGAGAGAGAAAGAGAGATACAAGAGCAGCCCCTTCCTATTACGTAGATGAGGCCCTCAGTGACATGGGTCTTGGCAGTCCTGAGGTAATGGTTGGACCTAATGGTATTAAAGGTATTTTCCAACCTGGCTGCTTCCATGATTGTGCCCATTACCCCAGACCACCTCCACACTGCTTCCCTGGGTGCTGAGCACCCCAAGGGCACATTTAAAGCATCACCTCCAGCAACTCCCAAGCAGTTCCCCCATCCATCGGCTCCAGCAAAGCATCAACTCGGTGATACCCACCTGGCACCGGCACTGATGACGGTGGCGTTTCCCAGCGTTGCCAGTGCCTCTGCCAACACCCCGGTGTACCGGTCCCCCTCCAGCTCGGCGGGAGGGGGCACGGCTTGCTCCAGGAAGGCATTGCCCTCAGCACCCTCAAACACCATGTACGTGGCACCCAGTGCCTGCCGCAGGCGTCGGGCGCGTGCCAGGTACCAGGTGAGAGCTGCCTCACTGGTGACGTTGAGGCGGACGCAAAGCTGCCCCTTCCATGTGGTCAGCAGTGGGATCTGCAGGAGACAAGGAAGATTCCTGACAGAGCCAGAAACTACCCTGCAAGCCCAGGCTGCAAGGCTGGAGATGGCTGCTGTGTCCCCATCCCACCCCACCACAACCTGCACCGTGTCAGTGCCATGCATAAAAGAGTAAACCCTTTGTCAGCCAACCCAAAACCACCTTTGAGTTGATGGGAAAGAGGCAGATCATTAGAATGACTGCAAAAAAAACAGGGGAATTGGGATGTTCTGAGCACCAGCAACTTTCAGACATATCTTCTGGAAGTGGGAATGTGAAAGGTTCTTCCTTAAGGAACAGAAAAGTTTCTCCCCCGGGAAACACTCTGCAGCATCGGGCTGGTCCCCAGCGCAGGAGGATCGGGTTGTTACTCTAATGAGGGTGTTTGTTCAGGTTCAAAGCAGGTTTGGGTTGAGGAGCAGGCTCAGGACTGGAGGAGGCTCTCATACCGGGCTGTCCCCGATGTGGGGCTGCAGGCTCAGCCAGTAGGTCCCTGCGTGTCCATCCCGCAGCGTGTGCAGGAACAGCGGGGAGGAGATGCTGGTGTATGGGGACAGGGTCACAGCGAGCTGCAGTGGGGCCAGCACGGAAGGGTCCAGGGCACGGCTCAGGTCCTGCCTCTTCCTCCGCTCTGAGGGTGCATGGTCCTGCTGGGAGGGACAGGCAGGAAAAGGGGTTTTGGCAGAGTGGCAAAGCCACCAAGCATCAGCTGCTGGTGTCAGCATCCACACGGCTCAGAGCCCCCAGTCTGTAGAATGGGCGTGCTGGCATTTTACACATAGGGATCAGAGTCCAGCTCTGGGGCAGCAGCACAAGAGGGACATGGAGCTGCTGGAGGGAGTCCAGAGGAGGCCACGGAGCTGCTGCAGGGGCTGGAGCAGCTCTGCTCTGGAGCCAGGCTGAGAGAGCTGGGCTGGGGCAGCCTGGGGGAGAGAAGGCTCCTGAAGGGGAGACCTGAGAGCAGCTCCAGGGCCTAAAGGGGCTGCAGGGAACCTGGAGAGGGGCTTGGGACAAGGGCCTGTAGGGCCAGGCCAAGGGCAATGGCTTGAACCTGCCCAAAGAGGGGAGACTGAGCTGAGCTCTGAGGCAGAAGCTGTTCCCTGTGAGGGTGCTGAGGCGCTGGCACAGGGTGCCCAGAGAAGCTGTGGCAGGGGTTGGAGCTGGATGAGCTTTAAGGTCCCTTCCAACCCAAACCACTCTGGGATTGCATGAATTTAAGATCTAACGCGTGTTCTGAGAGCAGGGCTAACGGCAGCACTCCATTTGCCCCTCAGTCCCCAAGGCCAGCAGGACAGGACATACCGCAGCAGCGAGGATGGCAGTGCAGTGCTCCCCCAGGACCAGGACCCCTTCCTGAAGATGATGCCGCTTCAGCCTCCTCACCAGTGACCTCAAACCTCGTTTTATTTTGGCAGCTGAACCCTCTGGGCCAGAATACCTCCAGACTGGAGACCTGTGCAGTGGAAAGAGCTGGTGGCTGCACCTTGCGCAGCATGAGATGCTTCACCATGAGGGTGCTGAGGCGCTGGCACAGGGTGATGGCCCAGAGGAGCTGTGGCTGCCCCATCCCTGGCAGCGCTCAAGGCCAGGTTGGACACAGGGGTTGGAACAAGCTGCTCCAGTGGAAGGGGCCCCTGCCCTTGGGAATGTCTTACCCCAGGAGGGCTGTATCCGGCAGCGCCCGCTCCTGCGCCCTGAGCTGGGTGCCCATGTGCCGGTGCGCAGCCGTGATGTCGGTGCTGGCACAGAGGGTGTAGTGCAGGGGCTCGGCAGCTCTGCCCACCGGTGATGCCAGGCAGAAATGCCGGTGGCTCTCCAGTGAGAGGAGCACGGGCACGTCAGGAGGCACCGTCACCGTCACGCCTTGGGTGAGAGAAGAGCAAGGTGGTGTCTCAGTGGGTGCCTGCCCTGCAGCGGTCCTTGCACTGCTGGTCACAGGGATGGGGATGTACAGGGCAGAGCCTAACTGGTACCAGGACCTCCTGGACTGATCCCAGCCACGTAAGCAAATCCCTGCTCTCTGCTTTTGCTATTCCCTTTAAACCAAAATGCCTTTTGAGAGCTGGATTTACTCCGTTTCCTGCCTTTCTGCTCTGTATTCAGCTTAGGCAGCAGCTTCAGCTTCATCACTGCAGGGCAGTTGCAGATCAGTTGATTAGTTAGGGGCAATGTCTGAAGTCTGGAGTGCTGCAGAACAATCCAAATATCCACCCCAAAATGACAACAGCCGCTAAGCTCTCATCCAGCATCCCCGAGCAGTGCCAGGGACTTGGGAGCTCAGGATGAAGCCACTCGAGTGGTGCTGGAGGAGCTGGCAATGGACACAGACCTCTGCTTAAACAGATCCTAAACATGAAGACACACCAAGAGCAGGGACTTCCCTGGGGTGAGCTGAGCCAAGCCCAACCTCTCAGGCACTGAGGTTTAGAGTCATGGCCTTTTCCATAGGGATGAGGCAATGTGGGATCCAGCCATTGTGTCCCACTGCCAGTTGGCATTGCATTGGAAGGATAGTTTAACCTCCGAGGCATCAACCCTGCTGCTAAACCAGTTGCTTTATAGATGAGGAGAGGATGGAGAAACACAGGGATTGAAGGAACAGGAAGCTGGACAGGGAAGGAAGCAGTTACCTGTGGAGCCCAAGAAGTATCTCTCCAGAACAGGCCCGTATCCCGTAGGATTCTTGCTGAAGCCTCCACTGACAAAGGGCTGCTCTTGGCTTTGGGCTCCATTGAGCGGCCAGCGCTGGGCACGGAGGCTCACCCCTCCATACCAGGAGATGTTGGTCATGGAGAAGCAATCCTGCAGCCAAGAGAGAGCCATCGGGGGGTGAGAAGCACCTCGGGGTGAGGATGAACATGGGAATAGTCGCATTTGAGAGCCCAAACCCCTGCAAGTTATTCCAGTGCTGTCAGAGCCATCGTGGGATGGGGCTTTTCCCAGGAAGAAAAATCCCAAGTCCATGAGATTCAGGTGGTTTATACAAAAAGCAGTGGGTGCTCGTGGTAGAGCACACTTGGGGTTAAGTTTCTCTTCCACAAGAACAAGAGCTGTGCTTCCAGGTACAAAACTAACGCTGAAATTCAGGGAATCACAGCATGGTTCGGGATGGGAGGAACCTTAAAGCTCATCCAGTTCCAACCCTGCCATTCATCTCTATAGCACCGCAGTGTCCCTGGGGTACCTTGTGGGTTTTCTGCTCTCTCCCAAGGCAAAGCCTCCCTCTTCCCTATGGGCTGGTGACAAGAAGTACTTCCCAGGTATTATAGGGATATAATGACACTAATAATGAGTGTATTCCCTCAGTAAGACTACATCAGTAGGGGCATTTGGAGCACTTCCCATAGGGCTGACAGGACAGAGCAATGAGCCATCCCCAAGAGCTCCCGGTCCCGCTGACATCCCTATCCTCAACCCGTCTCCTTTTAGGAGCCATCAGTTTTCACTTCAAAGACTCCCAAACTGCCCTCTTCCTGCCAAAGCCGGGATCAGCAGGACTCGGCATCCCGCATGACTTCCCATGGGGATTTGGGAACACAGAGGGGGGCTGGGGTGGGCAGAGAAGGACCCAGCTCAACACAACCCCAACCTGGAGCCCCCGAGCTCGGCTCTGCCATGGGGGCAGCGGGAGGTTGAATCTCACCAAGGGGTGAGGAGAGGAGATGTGAATTATTGAAGTGGAAAGCTGGGAGGCTCGGAATAGCAGTGCCGGGTGTCAGGGAGCAGGTTACACAGGCTGGGGAAGGGAGGGGGAAAGGGCCCTCCTGAACTCTTACATTTCACTGCAGCGTGTTTCCCAGTGCTCTGGGGCTTGGCTTTCATAAGAGGAGGAGAAAAGCCCTGTTCTCCCTCGCTTGTCCTCTCCAGCACCCCAAAGTGATGGCAACGAAGCAAACCCAGCCCCACCACAGCAGCTGTGTTCAGGCAACGCCTTCCACAGCTCAAAACAGCATCAAGAGGCGATTGACAGCTAAAGGCACAAAATGCCCCATCCCCACAGGTCCTGAGGGCACCTCTGTCCAATGGGGATTTTCCTTCCCCTCCCTAAGGCTCGCTTTTGGCATCTGCTTTTATTTAACTGGGTGAGAAAACCGGGCAGGATACAACAAGAGAAGGAGCCCCATGAATGTCTGCAGCGGCCGCATTGTGCCGTGCCTGGAGGAGACCTCCCCGCGCTCCTCTGGCCCTCGCCAGCATTGTGATCCTCAGCGCTGTTTATTCAGTCTCTATAAACACGGAGCTCCCACCCTGGGGTTACCAACCCAGCCCTGGGAGGCAGCGGCTCCTCGGGGATTTAGGAGCTCAGCACCGAGGCATGAGGCTTCCAAAATGCTTTGCCCACCCAGAATCACCCAGGGTTGGGAGGTGGGGAGCCCCAGCCATAGCGTGACCCACGACTGTGGTGGGAAAGGCAGTGTTCGGGGCAGTTCCTCTGCATTTTGGCTCATTTTACCCCAACGGGCACAGTTCAGAGCAGCACACGGGGTCATAGAATGACAGAAGGGTTTGGGTTGGAAAGGATCTTAACATCATCCAGTTCCAACCCCGTGCTACAGGCAGGGACACCTCACACTAGACCCTGTCACCCAAGGCTCTGTCCAACCTGGCCTTGAGCACTGCCAGGGATGGGGCAGCCACAGCTTCTCCGGGCACCCTGTGCCAGCGCCTCAGCACCCTCACAGGGAAGAACTTCATGATCTCCAACCTGAGCTTCCCCTGTGTCAGCCTGAACCCATCACCCCTTGGCCTATCACTCCAGTCCCTGATGCAGAGCCCCTCTCCAACACCCTTGTAGCCCCCTTCACACACTGGAAGCTGCTCTGCGGTCTCCAGGGTCCCCCATTACCTTCAGCATCACATCGGGGCGCAGCGGGGTCCAGCGGACGCTGTAGCACTCGGTGCCGGGGGCCGGCGAGGGCTCGAGGGACAGCCGGAGCTCAGCATCCTCCTCCCATGTGTAGCAGAACTGGCCACCATCGTGCCAGCAGCGGTCACGAGGCGGCGGGGGCTCCGTGGCCGGCACCCCCCCCACGGCCACCGCGGCCACGGCGCGCCCCGCCGGCAGCGCCCGCAGCACCAGGGCCCCGTGCCGGCGCTCCCACAGCAGCCCCCCCCGCCGGCCCCGCAGCACCCACTCCTCCGGCGGCTGCTCCAGCGCCTGCCACGAGATGATGCCGATGGTCATGGCGAAGAACACGGCGACGCCGAGGCAGCCCACGGTGCCTTTCCAGGGCTCCGTCATCTCCCTGAAGCCCAGCGTCCAAGTGGCTTCGGGCATCTGGCCGGTGGGGCGGGAGAGTGGCATGGTGAGGGCACAGGGGGATGTGCCGGCTCCTCTTCCTCTCGCCTCCTGCTGCAGCACGAGAAAGAAAACCCCTTTGGATTGCACCAAAACCTCTTGTTTTGCTCCAAGAGAATGTTTAAAGGGAAAGAAATGAAGCCCCGACTCTTTTCCCTTTGCGGCAACCCAAAGGTGGACAGACTCTCTTTGCAGCCCCCTGTGTGCTCTGCTGAGCAGCAAACCCTGCTACTAGGCTCAGTGCTGGCTGTGGCTGTAGCTCAAGCACAAAACCCGGTGCCGGTGTCAGCTCAACCCCTTGGCATGATCAGCAGCATCCACTCAGCGATGCCAAAGGGGATCCGGACGAGAGCACGGGTGGCAGAGAGCACGGAGGGGAGACACGGCAGTGCTCGAGCCTCCACGGACCATTGGGGTCTGGCTTGTCCCTGCAACGTGGCTTCGCCTCTTGGTGTGCAAAGAGGCAGTAAATAGCTTGGAGGTGCAGGAGATGGACTGCAGAGGTGGTTGGAGAAAAAGGGGGATGCAACACCAGCCTCCCTCCCTCTCACCTGATTCAGTATTTGATGCCCCATCCCTGGCAGCGCTCAAGGCCAGGTTGGACACAGGGGCTTGGAGCAAGCTGCTCTAGTGGAAGGTGCCCCTGCCTATGGCAGGGGGTTGGAGCTGGATCAGCTTTAAGTCCCCGCCAACTCAAACCAGCCTAGGATTCTATGATGGACAGAGCAGGGAGAAAAGATACCCATGGGCACAACCCTCCCTCAAAGGAACAGGCACCCAGGGCTCCAGCCCAGGCAGGGGACCACCACGGTGATGGCATCACAAGGTGGGATGCTTTCTGCATCCCATCCTGCCGCCCTAACTGCTGCTGCCTTCCCTACTACTTCACTGCCTTTCAGGGCCGAGTCCTGCCTCCCCCAGCTCAGCTCACCCCCATCACACAGCCCCATCTCCCAGCAGAGGAGCTGCTTCTCCTTTACCTCAATGCAGACTGAAAGATGCTTCAGCAGCGCCCAAGTGCTCCTCAGTGGCCGAGCGCTCCTGCTCCGCTGTTTTCCCACTGTCAGGATCCTCTCCTCTCTCCCAGGGTAGTTTTTCCTCCCGGCCACGTCAGACACCTTCACTGAGGCAACTTGATCCAAACTGACCCAGGAGCGTTACCCAAGACGAGCCCCGGTGTGTTCCCTCCCTCCCTCCCTGCGGGCAGCAGGATCCCAAACGCTGGCATGGGGAGCAGGCAGAACATCAAAAATACCCTGCTCAGAAGCCCTTATTTACAGGGGAACAGTTCTAAAGGGGTTGCTTACGAAGGTCCTGAGGTGGCTGCAGTTGAGCCCTCCCCCTACACACCTGAGAATCCACACATGAGAGGCAGCACCCAGCCTCCCTGCTCCGCATGGTGTTCTGATGGCTATTCCTATTACATCTGGGGGGTTTCTCCCTGCTTTCCCCACCCCAAGCAAGCTGCTGTGTCCCATGTCATGTCCCATCCCCCCCAGGGCTGCAGGACAGGGTGCTGCTTGCACCCAAAGCAGAGCACCCTTGCAGAGCCAAGCAGCTGCCTGGGACTGTTTCAATCCCCACCAGTGCAGAAAACACTGGAAAGCTGAGATTTCCATCCGCTTTTCCATGTCCCTCACACTGATCCCACCGGTCCTCCCCCTGCCTGTGGGTGATCAGGGAAGAGCTGGATTTTACATGGAATATTGCAATCTATTGGACGCCAAATCCCAGACTGAGATTTCCAAGAGCTTCCCCATTCTGCACCAGGTAAAACCCCGACAGCCCCAAGCCCTGAAGCCAAAGACAAAACCCACAACTCACCCTGGGGATGCTGCTCTTCGGGAGGGTCTCAGGACAGCCAAATCCACAGGGAAAATTCTTGTCCGCAGCCCAAGTAAGCCCCTTTCCCACAGGATTAACTTGTGGTCTTATCTGGGGCAATATCCAGTATGGAATGAAGGGGGAAATGGGTTGATCATATCGGGACGAGCATCTCCCAGACACTGGCAGGGGTTCCGGGACAGGGAGAAGAGGCTGGATCTGGGATAAGGAGGAAGGATGAGGCTTTACTGCAAGCTTGGTGATGAGATAGGGACAATGATGCCCATCCAAACCGGGATTGGGATCACTTGGGAAAGGGCTCCCTCAAGCTGCCAGGTGAGGAGGGATTATGGCAAAGCTACAGGGGATGGAGACAGGGCTGGGTGTGGGGTGCAAAAGAAAGGTCACGATTCCCATGGGGGTTATTTAGAAGTGGGTAAAATACAGGGAAAATCCTTACAGGAGAAGGAAGAAGGGTGCTTCCTCCAGCAGGGAAGTCACGGGCAGGGCTGTGGGACCCACACACCCCCCAGCCTGCAAGAAGGCAACAAGTGGAAGTTAACAAAACCCCCTGGGAGCTCCGAGCTGCTCAGCTGCGGCATAAACCTGAACTCCCAAGTTACCGGTGAGGCATCTGCCTCCTGACAGGGTTTCTAAACCCATCTGCCCCATGGAGAGCACGGCTCGGCTAAAAGCAGGCAGAGACGGGGTAGAGAGGAGGGTGATCTTTGGGATGGGGCCGTGGTCCTCGTTGCCTGAGGGGGGTTTAATCCCCCTGTCCAGGGTAGAGGAGGCGATGCGGCAGCAGCCCCGGGAACCCGTGCGAGCTGCTCAGGGCTCAGCCATTCCCCATTCCTCACCCAGAAGAGGCCAGGGGCGAGCGAGGGGGTTGTTTGGCAGCAGCAGCAGCAGCAGCAGCTCAAGGCAAAGCTCCGTCACATGGCACACGTTAAATCACATCCACGGGACGGCAGAGGGGCCATGACCCGCTCCACGATGGGATTAGAGAACCCAGGGATGGGCAGCACGGTGGCTGCTGATGCAGGGGATGGGGACAGGACTGGAATTCCCGGGTGGGATCCCAGGGAAACAGTGGGATTTTATAAAGCTTTTCTTTAAAAGCAGCTCAAATCTTCCTCGCACCAGGGAAAATCCTGCTGCAGATTCCAGCAGCTCCAGAAATTGCCCCCCGCCAGCACTGCAAAACAGGCACTGGGGGATTTGGGGCTGAGCCCCCTTCCCAGCCACCCTTTGGAGGGGAGGAATGGTGCTGCCAATGTTCCTGCCCATCCCAAATCACAGCATGACCCGGCTCCCACAGGCAGCTCAGAGCCCCACCTCATCTTCCTCCTAGTGCCAAGGAAAACCACCTCTCCTTGACCAGCCCCAGCAGGAAAACACATTTCGGGTGGTTCATGGGGTTCCCAGCAAGCCAACAACCCCCTCCCTTGCTGAGGGCTCATTGCAGCTCTAAGTCTCCTCTTCTGCAAAGTAGGGAATCTTTTCCCCCTTCCTGACTCTGAAAAGACCCCAAGGCTCCCATTTTACATCCCATGGGAATGTCCAGGCCACCTCCAAAGGGCTTTGAACCCAAACCTTGAGGGCTTTGGCTCAGGTAGGTGGATGTAGCTCCCATAGGCTGCTGGTGCCAGGGAAGGGATGCAGTGGATGCCTGGGAATACATTTAACCCATCAGCATCAATAAGCAGAGCTCAGGAGTCAAACCTCTGTGGCAAACCAGCCAGAAAACAGGGAGTAAGGCTTATTCCCACTGGGATTTAAGTTTGCAGCCCATAGGAACAGCTGCCTTTGCGTTATGCCCTGCACATCACATACCACATCCTTCGAAAACAAACCCTGTCCTTACCTTTCAGGCTGCCTGGAAAAGCAGAGCACCAGCATCCACAGGGATCCTTCATGCACCCGGGGTGAGGAGAAGGGGCTGCACTCGGGGAGGACCAGTCCTCAGCATCAGTGTTTTCCTACAGCCTCAAAGCCCCAGTGAGGGCAGCCAGAGCTCACCAGTGGTGGGGCCAGGCTGCACTGAGGAGCCCGGTTTGGATGGGTTTAAATATTATCATTAGAAAGAGAGAAAGGACAAAAGGGAAAGCAAAAGAAAAGAAGGAAGATGTGTGGTTGGCCCTGAACAAAGGAAACTCTTGGAGCAGCAAAGAGGCTCCAGGACTTGGCTCTCTCCTTGATCTTCCCTGAGGGAGCAGCCTCATCCCCCAGGCTCTGGCCAAGCTCTTGCAGTGGGGATGGATCCTACGTTACCTTAAACCCTGCACCCGAACCCCACTGTCACACATGGGCCAGGAGATAACAGCGTGAGCCGAAGCAGAGTGCCCAGAGCTTGGCAGCAGGGATGCCAGAGGAGCTGGGGCTGCCCCATCCCTGGCAGTGCTCAAGGCCAGGTTGGACACAGGAGCTTGGAGCGAGCTGCTCCAGTGGAAGGGATCCCTGCCCGTGGGAGCAGGGGTTGGAGCTGGAGGAGCTGTAAGGTCCCTTTCATCACAAACCACTCTGTTATCCTATGTACCCTCCTCCTGCCCTCACCCCCACAGTGGTACCTGCCCCTGGTCCATCTGCTGTTGCCTGACCTGGAGCTAATGCCTTAAAAACTGAAACCCAGGAACAAGGCAGCTGCTGGGCTGTGGAGGGGGTTTTCCTCTTGCTTTTCTCCCTGTTGCAGTTCCCAGCTTTTCCTTTCAGGGCCAGCAAAAGCCTTTGGCTGTGGTAAAACTCCCTTGCAGAGCCTGGTGCTCCTCGTTAGAGCTAAGCTATTGAATAGCTTAAAAGCAAGCAAGAAAGAAGGGGAATGTAGCTCCAAACCCCCTAGATCTCAGCCCCAGATTCCCCCTGGAAGCATTCCTGAATTTCCATGAACTCTCGGGCAGCTCCGCAGCTATTTATAACAGCAATAAATGAGCAGCGGGGCTCGCATTGAGAACGCGGGCACAGAAATAGCAACAGTGGTTGGAAAGAGCGGCTCAGGCATTGTCCCTTCCCAACCCCATCGTGTCTCCTGCACCAGGAAACAGCCCCCTTTGTCCCTGCTTTCACCCCAGGCAAACCCTGACCTTTAGGGAACACCGGGGGGTGCGGAGGTGACAGGGACCCCGGTGCCACCGCACTCACTGCAGGAGACTGCCCTGAAACTGATGACTCGGGATTGAGGAGCTGCTGTGCCAAGGAAAACCACCTGGATTGGGCTCTCGCCCTCTGGCACCCCCAGACCCAGCAGCCCCCAGGTGCCCAATGTGGGCACCTTAACACGAGGGAGCCTTGCATCACCCAGACAAGCTCCATGAGCCTGTGAATAGCTTTGGGTTAGGGGAGAGGTGTCTTAAAGCAGGACCTGCCTGGAAGATGCTGCCAGTACCTCTGCTTTCCCCATCACCTCCCATCTGGTTTGGGGTTGCAGTGAGGGCAGATCCACACACTGCTCCTCCAGGAAAAGCCCTCAGCAAGCCCAAGCCCGCTATTTTACATACATATGCACACAACTAAAGGCACAAGATCAATGATAAAGGTTGCAGCTCCACCCCACCTCCTAGGCCTTCTCTGTGCACCTTGCTAAGAGGTGATCCCATCTCCTGCCAAACCCAGCTTTACCATGCCCATCGAAGCACAGGTTTATCTTTCTGAGCAAGGCTTTGGCTGCTGGAGTCGAGTCCCAGCCCTGCAATGGCCTTAATTTGTAAGGAAGATCTCCAAACCACACAGGGTGTGTAAGCAGAGCAGCAGGTACCAAGGGGACTTGAGCATCAGTGCAAAGAGCTCCCGCCCCTTAACACTCAGGAGGGCTCAATCCAAGTGCAACACGGGAGGGAAGCTAAAGCCATAGGCACCAATCTCAGCCCACACATCACTCCCTCCTCTGGCTTTTCCAGCACAGGCATGTGCAGACAGGGTTAAGGGGGGATAACAAGGAGGCTCGGCATGCCAGGGAGCTGCTGGTGGTGCGCAGCAGGCCAGGGAGCTGTGGGGAAAGGATGTTTCTGGCTCACTTGTCTCTTCCAAGCTTCCCAGCAATCTGGTAAGCACATTTGCAGCCTGCACCCTTGCCAGATTAAATCACTGCCCTGAAGATGCCTTTGGGATGAGGAGACCAAAACTCTCCAGCCTCTCCCCAGGAGGCTGAGGCATCACAGAGCAGACACCAAAGTACCGATGGTGCCTGGGTGCAGAACAACCTCTTGGGCACCCACATGTCCCCAGAGGGGTGGCATTTCCACCCGTACACAGGAGCATTGGTCCAGAGGATCAGTACAGGATACCCAGCTCCATCAATCTCTCCTTCCTGAGTGGGTCATTAAGGAGCCTTGAAGCCTGGTCCTCCATAGGGGTGGGGGTTTATTAGAGGTCTCCAGAGCAAACCAAACCACACAGCCCTGGCTTCCACCCCAAAATCCCCTTTCAAGTTACCTTAGTGGCATCGCCCTTCTCAGACAGGGGAAGGCTGCAGCCCCACAGAACCAAACACCTCCAACGGGCTGCAAGACATCCAAGGACAGAGCTCTGAGCACTTTCTCTCCAGGGACCTGGCTTTAATCCACCTCCCTGAGCCTCCAAAGCTACAGGGAGGGCAGAGACCTTCCTCTTCCTCCTGCTCTCTGCATGAGCCCTGCAGAACTCCCACCACGAGCATTTGGGATTCATGGGGGTGTCCCCATTCATCACCCCCAATGATGAACCCTCCCCACCCCTGAGGGCCAAGATTTATACCCGAGTGGGGAAGCTCCCCAGCAGAGCCAGTGCAGGCTCCCAGCCGTCAGCGATTCGCACTGAGCAGCCCCTCACTGATGTAGCTGAGCCTGATCCCAGGGAGGCTCCTGGCTAATTCCAGCGGTGAGCAAGGGCCAAGCTGCCCCCCGGTCCCGCGAGGGGCTGCGCCTGGAAGCAGCAGCGGCCACACGGAGCTTCTGGCTGGGAAACCTCCCTGCATTCCTTGTGGGATAAACCCAGCGCCGGGACTGCGATCCCCGCGGCGCCGCGCTGCTCCCAAGGACCCGGGCCGCGGAGGATGCGGCTCCGCTCCCGTCCATCGGGCTCCCAGCCGGGTTGGACACAGGGGCTTGGAGCAAGCTGCTCCAGTGGAAGCAGTCCCTGCCCATGGCAGGGGTTGGAGCTGGAGGTTTAGGTTTAAGCTTAAGCTTTAAGGTCCCTCCAACACAAACCGTTGTCATTTCCCTCGCTGCCTGCCCCAGCACCAGCGCCTGCCTGCATCCCTCAGCATGGTGTGAAGCTGAGGTGCGTGCCTGGGGCTTTCTCCGGAGCATCCCAGCCTGGGGAGCCGCGTATCCCATCTCCCCTCCCTGCTCTGGAATCACACGGACCCCGCTGCCCCTCTCACAGCTCCCAGGGACGTGCCCTGGGGCTGCCTGAGTGTAGCCAAGGGCTTGCTCCCCAAGGGTTCCCTTAAACCCCGCTCCCATTCACGTACCCACAGCCCTCCCGTGGGGTGGAATGAACCCTGGCGAGGGCTCAGGCCAAGGGACCGGTTTAGAACTGCTCCTTTCCAGCCCCCGAATTAAAGCCCTGGGCGCCAGCAGTGGGAGGTGCAGCTGCGGCCGCTGCTTGCTCACCACAGGAGCACGGTTTGGGGCACTGAATCCTCAGGGATCTGTCCAAGGGGAAGCCAGGGCTGGCGGGGCTCTCGTCTGGGTTCATTTCAGGGGGTTACGGCATCTCCAAGCGAGCTGAACGCTGCTGCAGGGCTCAGGTTGTGCTTTGGCAGCCAGAGCCTCTGACCACAAACCCGGCAGTGTGGGGCTATGATAACAGCCTGGCTCAAGAGGATTAAACCCCATCGGGATGCTGAATGTCTGCTCCAGCCTTTTGCCAAGCCACGGAGGTTTTGGTGTCTTCAAGGATATTGCTTAAATCCCTGATGTTCCCAAGGCTTGTCCAAGGCAATCGGTTTCCTCGCTGCCTGGAGCTCCAGCCCAGTGCGGTGCTGGGCGTGCAGAAACCTGTTACTTGGTATAAGCTACTCAAAGCAGAATCCCAGCTTGGTTTGGACTGGGAGGGACCTTAAAGCTCCTCCATTCCCAACCCCTGCCACGGGCAGGGACCCTTCCACTGGAGCAGCTTGCTCCAAGCCCCTGTGTCCAACCTGGCCTTGAGCNGGGTTTCCTCGCTGCCTGGAGCTTGACCCAGTGCGGTGCTGGGCATGCAGAAACCTGTTACTTGGTATAAGCTACTCAAAGCAGAATCCCAGCCTGGTTTGGACTGGGAGGGACCTTAGAGCTCCTCCATTCCCAACCCCTGCCCCGGGCAGGGACCCCTTCCACTGGAGCAGGTTGCTCCAAGCCCCTGTGTCCAACCTGGCCTTGAGCACTGCCAGGGATGGGGCAGCCACAGCTTCTCTGGGCCATCACCCTGGGCCAGCGCCTCAGCACCCTCCCAGGGAACAGCTTCTGCCTCAGAGCTCAGCTCAGGCTCCCCTGTTGGGGCAGGTTCAAGCCATTGCCCTTGGCCTGGCCCTACAGGCCCTTGTCCCAAGCCCCTCCAGGTTCCCTGCTGCCCCTTTAGGCCCTGGAGCTGCTCTCAGGTCTCCCCCAGGCTGCCCCAGCCCAGCTCTCTCAGCCTGGCTCCATAGGAGGCGATGACAGAGATGCCCATCCCTAATATAAAGGTTGCATTTCCCCTCTCTGCACCCTTTACAGTCACCCCCAAAGGGACAGAGCACAATAAAACCCCCACCCCACACCGGCAGGCCCGAGGCATCACTGGCAGTTGCCAACATGGCTTTTATTATCAGAGGAGCAGCAGCAGAGGGTGTGACAGGTCACTATGGGGGGACACGGAGTAACCCCACAGGTCATCCTGCACATGCACCCCGCACGGCAGTGCTCAGCATCAGGTGGGATGGAGGGAGAGAAAGGATGATGGAGGGAGAGAGAGGATGATGAAGGGAGAGAAAGGATGCTGCAGGGAGAAGATGCTGCTGTCTGCAAGCCCTGCTCCCTCCACCTTTACTGCCCCGGCTCTGGGCAGAGACAAATTCCCAGCCCAAGGTGGTTTTCCATGTGGGAATGGGGCAGTTAAGCAGAAAAAGGGGTCCCTGCATGGAGCATCATTTTCAGATCCCTGCATCCGGGGTTCAAACTGTCACCCATGGGTTTGCTCACACCACAGAGAGGTGCACAGGAACAGGAGAAGCTGCCCTGGGAACACTGCTCCTCTCGGATGCAGAAGCGTGATCCCAGCCTAAGGTTCCAATGTGCATCAGCAATCCAGTGTGTTCCCCGTGCCTCCCCTCACAGGAGGGCTGCCCGGGTGAGGTGGAGATGGAAAACAGGGGCAGGCTCAAAGGCAGCACCCAGCAAAGCACTGGGGGTGTGGTGGCTCCAGCTGGAGATGGAGCATCAGCATCTGCCCTGTGTGGGGACTGTACTTACAGGGTCAGTGAAGGAGCCTGAAACGTCAAGAACTGGGTTTCCAGACCAGCCAGGGATGAAGAGGCTTTTCCCCCACCAAATCCATGGTTTGCTTTTAAACATGCCCTTGGGGTGACAGCCCATGGGCAGTAGGGATGGAGGAGCTCCTCCATAGGCAGGGGGATGGGGATTCTGCCCCTCTGCAGTGGCTTCAGGTCTCAACCCAAGGGACAATGGGGATGGGAACATAGTGCTGGGCTTGGACAGATGGATGCTGGTGGCTGCAGAGGGTGAATGGGCTCCTTGTGGGGACCATGGGGATGAGGCTTTCCCCCTGGCACCCGCTGACCGGTGCAGTGAGTCTGGGCATGGAGGGTGGATGTGGGCAGCGACTGTGCCCCAGCATGGGAAAGGTTTTGGGCATCCAGGGGATCTTTCCCACCATGATTCCCAAGGCAGGGATGGCCAATGGCTGCCCTGGAGCTGGAGCCACCCCAGTGTTGCGGGTGCTCTCTCCAGGGCACAGACAGTCCCAGCGTTGCCAGGGGAGAGTGGAAACTCGCAGGGATGTGTCTGTGCAGGGTCTGAACCCGCTGGAACACTGCTGAGCCTCCAGAGGCTGACCCAACACCACTGAGGTCACCAGGAGCCAGCTTCACTGCTGACTTCAGCCAGGCAGGAGGAGGATGAGGGACCACAGGTGGGTGAAGAACATGGTCCCTGCTGGCACAAAGCCTGCCTGTGCACACAGGCTTCCGAAGGCTGCTGAACCCCAATCCCACCCTCCCCATCTCTCACCCTTCCCTCCTGGAGCCAGCACAGCCCCACGAGCTGCCCCTCGGCCCTGGGGCTGAAGCAGCAGGATAAGACCTGTCCCTGTGTCTGCGCCTCGGCTCACTCGGGGATGTAGTCCCTGAAGGAGTTAAAGCTGAGGCTCCGTCCCGTCAAGTGCAAGGTGGAGCTCGCCTGCATCTTTGGGATCTTCTCCATCAGCTTCGACACCGTCCTCCTCTTGAAGGAGCCCGGGGAGAAATGCCCCTGTCTCATGAGCTCCTGGTAGAGGGCATTGAACACGGCCACGGGCTCCTCGTAGCTGTCCCGGGTGGAGATCTCATAGAAAGGCAGCTTCAAGGCCTTGGAGAGGTTCTCGCCGTCCTCGGTGGACACCATCCGGTCGAACTGCAGGTCCTTCTTGTTGGCCACGATGACAACGGGCGGCTGCTCGCTCGCGCTGCTGCGCCGGGGGCTGGAGTGGATGTGGTTGATGAGGAAGCAGAGCCGCATCACCTCGTCGAAGCTGCATCTGTCCGTCACCGAGTAGACCACGGCGAAGCCATCACCCCACTTGATCTTCTCCTCTATCTGCAGCGAGTCCTCCTCCTGCCGGGCACACAAGCTCCCGTTAACACCAAACACCTCCCAGTACCAACACTGTGCGATGGGACCCAGAGACCTTCCATGGGGTCATTACCAACTCCCTGAGGGCTTCTGGCCATGGGCTTGCACACAGCAGAGCACACGGGTAACCTAGGGCTGGATCTGATGGGGGGAGCAAAGTGAAAGATGGAGACAGTGATCAGCCCCATCCTGATATGGGAAGGGGAGAGTTGGTGCTGCTAAAGTGGGTGCTCAGAGGCAGGGATGCTGCTACATGGGAAGCCAGCACAGGGCTCTCCCCTGCTGCAGTCCCAATGCTTGGTGTCTCCTTCAACCAATAATGGGAATGGGGAAACATTGAGCTGAAGACACACTGGGATTGAAGTTAGAGACACATACATTCTCCAAAGCATCCTTTTCCCAAGATAAACCAGAGAACCACAGCCTGGTTTATGTTGGAAGTGACCTTAATGCTCATCCACGGGCAGGGACCCCTTCCACTGGAGCAGCTTGCTCCAAGCCCCTGCGTCCAGCCTGGCCTTGAGCACTGCAGGGCTGGGGCAGGCACATTTGGCTGCAGTAGATGAGCGGTGTGAAGGGCAGCAGGAGCTCACCTGTCCCGCGGTGTCGAGGATCTCGAAGTGCACCATCTCCCCATCAATGACAGCCACATGTCTGTAAATCATCTCTGGAGCAGGACAGAGAGAGAAGCCTGTGTTAGAGGAGCCCCAGGTAGGAAATGAGAACCTGGGTGCACTCTGCTCGGCTGGAGAAGTTGATTTTCACTTGCTGCAACCCACAGCCCGTGTGGCCTTTGTTGTGAGGGCGCATCTTGAACTGGTCCCCAGCCTGTCCCCATGCCTGGGAAGGGCCACCCCATGCCCATGGCATTGAGCTCAGCAACTCTGATGGGTACAGAGCCCCAGGCAGCACCCAGCTGGATTTTGCCTTGCTGGAAAGACAAGGTTTACAGTGACCCAAGTGTAGGAGCAAGAAGGGGTCATGGAGTGATGCTCCTGCAAGGGAAGAGATCAGCAGGAGGGGGTGAGAAGCTGGGTTTGTTTTCATAGAACCCCAGAATCCCAGCCTGGTTTGGGGTGGAAGGGACCCTAAAGCTCCTCCAGCTCCAACCCCTGCCCCGGGCAGGGACCCCTTCCACTGGAGCAGCTTGCTCCAAGCCCCTGGCTCCAACCTGGCCTTGAGCACTGCCAGGGATGGGGCAGCCACAGCTCCTCTGGGCCATCACCCTGTGCCAGCGCCTCAGCACCCTCCCAGGGAACAGCTTCTGCCTCCGAGCTCAGCTCAGTCAGGTTCAAGCCATTGCCCTTGGCCTGTGCCTGCAGGCCCTTGTCCCAAGCCCCTCTCCATGGAGGACTCATGCTCCTCACCAGCCCTTTGCCCATCCAGCACCGAGCTCCTGCTCTGAAGCAGTGGCTCCTTTGTAACCAAGCAAAGAAAGCGGCCGTTGGTGGCATCTGGGCAGCTCTGGAGCACAAAACCCCTTCGAGCTTCACTAACATCATCAGCAACGAAAGCACCATCCCTCTGCTTGGCAACCACATGCTCACAGGATGCTGCGCTCGGGCAGACGGAGCAGCCCGGTCACACTGGGCTCATGTGCCAGGCACAACAGGGCAGGAACCCATCTGGTCGATGGGATAAACAGGCACCTTCCCTCTCCTCTGACACAAGCAGCACCAGGAACACGCAGGTGTGGGCTCTGTGGTTCATCACATCGCATGGAGCAGAGAGGCAGAGAGGTAGAACAAACTGTGCTCCAGGGGAAGCATCACTCATGGCATCAAGTGAGGAGGGGAGGGAACACGCAGGGCAGTGCTTGAGGGGTTGTGCTTCAAACCAGCCCCGTCCCTCAGGCTCTCTGGGAACCAGCTGGGTTGGAACACCAGGGAATTCCCCAATTCCCACCCCGGTGGGTGGCAGCGGCTGTGGCAGGAGGATGCAGAGCCCCTGAGCAAGCACTTTGGGCCAATCGGCAGGGATGTGGCTTCAGTACCCAAACCCTCAAACCCAGCTGCAACCCCAGGGTCCAGGCAGGCCCTTCCCACTGCGCCGAGGCTCAGACACCTCCTTCGCCTTAAAGCCACCTCCCAGCAAACTGCTGAGGACGGCCAAGCACGCGGTGCCTCCTCGTGATGCCAATGGCTCACCCCGGCAGGCTTTTGCCTTAACGAAACCAACAGAGAAGGAAAAGGGGCTGCGAGAGCCAAGGAACACGGTGAGACTGGGAGCTGGGTGCATCAGGGCCCCTGGGCTGACAAGTGGAAGCAGCAGCAACAGGAGAAAGGATTCACCTACCCAGGGTTGGGTCGTAGTCTCCAATGAATCTCCTGGTGATGAACCTGACGGTCAGCGCTGTAAGAAACCACAACAAACCAGGGATGGTCAAACTGCAGAGAACCAGCAGCTGATCGGGGTGAGGGATGGAGCAATAGACCTGCCCTGGCCCCACGGAAAGGTTCCATGTGGGCACCAGGAGCAGACTTCCCAGCAGAGATGCTGCAAACGTTTGCATTGAGGGCCAAAACTCAGCATGAGATGGGATGCTCCAGGCAGAGGAAGAGGCCTCTGCCCAGCACCTCTGCCCTCAGCTGCTTGCCCACTGTCAGCAGCAAACACCTGCATGGGGAGGTTCATAACCTGCATCTCCTGGCTCATGCCATGCACGTGATGAAGTTTATGCCGGGTGAGTGATGCCCTCACTGATGAGCTCGACACAGGGCACGGCGGTGCTGGGTCAGGCCCTGCTGGTGCTGGTGCTGTAACTGCCTGGATGGGTCCCACGAACTTGGGCACTGTTGGCTTAACCCAGCTCAGGCTCACAGCAGGGAGGGAGGGAGGTGCTGNCGGGGAGGTTCATAACCTGCATCTCCTGGCTCATCCTGCACTCGTTTATGCACGTGATGAAGTTTATGCCAGGTGAGTGATGCCCTCACTGATGAGCTTGACACAGGGCACAGCGGTGCTGGGTCAGGCCCTGCTGGTGCTGTAACTGCCTGGATGGGTCCAACGAACTTGGGCACTGTTGGCTTAACCCAGCTCAGGCTCACAGCAGGGAGGGAGGGAGGTGCTGGCACCAGATCCCATGGGGCTCCTCAGAAAGCCAAAGCTGGAGGAGCACAGGGCACAGCAGACCTGGAGGTGCCCCTCGCCCCAGCCATGGGCTGCCAAAACCAGCCTGGGAAGGTGCCCAGCACCAGGAGGAGCTGAGCAAGGAGCAGCCCATCCCAGGTGCGCATGAGCCTCCTGCTATGCCTGCACTCTGGAATTCATGTTCTCGGCACAGGGATGCTGGGCACAAGCTGGCACCATTGTTTCACCCTTGCAAGGAGCATCCTGGCAGCTCTCGGCATGCAGGGGATGAAACAACCCCTACTGTGAAAGCCACAGGGTCCCAGCCTGGTTTGGGATAAAGGGGCCTTCAAGCTCCTCCAGCTCCAGCCCCTGCTCCCACAGGCAGGGACCCCTTCCACTGCAGCAGCTTGCTCCAAGCCCCTGTGTCCAACCTGGCCTCGAGCACTGCCAGGGATGGGGCAGGCACCATCTTCCATCTGCTGGCATAGCATCAATGCAGGGATTGAATCGTTTGGCCCTGCTTTTCCTCCTTGCAGGGCCGAGGGACAGCAGGAGCAGCCGCACGCATCAACCAACCCCGCACGCAATTCAACCCCTTTATCCAATTACCACATCCCTGCACCAGAGACTGGAGATGCGAAGCCCAAAGGACACCCTAATGCCAGGCTGCTGGAGGTCTGCGGGGCTGGAGGCTGGCCCAACAGCTCCATCAAACCAACAGCAGCTTCTCCTCCGTGGGTGCTGCAGCTCAGCACCTCGCTGCAGGCTGCAGGACACATTGCTCAGCTCCAGAGCAAGGCTTGCTTGAGGTGGGCAGGATCTCTGGGGCTGCAAACCAAAACCAGCGGCTCCTTGGCCGTGGTGCACGGTCTCTATAGGGTGTGAGGACAAGTGACAGGGCTGAGGCTCAGCTGGCAAACGGTCAGGAATGGGAAGCAGGGGGAAAAGCAAAGGTTTTCCAAGCAATGAAGGTGCTGGGATTCCTGCTGGGCTGAGCGGGGCAGGGAGGCAGCCGGAGTGTTCCCATCACTGCTGCTGACAGAGCACCAAGCTTGGATAGAGGTCCCCAATGTGGCCAGGGGGACACAAACCTGCATCAGCCCCTGCCCTGGCTCATGCTGGGGTTTGTCTCATCTCCTGCTCTGGAGCATGTGGAAGCCTCCCTGGCACTGCAGCAGGACCATTGTGGTGCCCATGCCAGCACCCTGGGTGGCACAGGGAGCTGACAAGGGGACACTGATGCTCATGAAAATGGGCAGAGCAGGTGAGCTGGTAGCAAGCTGTTCCCAGCTTCATTCCAGGCAGAGCGCAGCAACATCCCATGGGAAGATGCAGGCAAACAGCACAGTCAAAGCTGACACATTTTAACTTGGCTTTTCACAAGCCTCGAGCACACCATGGAACTGCCCTGGGAGAGCTGCGAGGAGGCCGTGATGATGCTCGGGATGAAGGGGGGAGCCTGCAGAGGCCGGGAGGTGGTGCTTGGCTGCATCAGTTCAGCAGCTGCAGAGGACTTGCCCCCAAGGGTACACCAGGGGCTTATGGTGAGAGAACTCCTTTTCCTGGGAAAGGAATCCCACAGCTTGGAGCTGAGGACTGCAGAGGGCAAGCGGTCGCTCCTGGTCTTTCCCAGGGAAGGAGGAACAACAGCAAAGCCAAGGAACAACAACAGAGCGAGGGCACAATGCACAGACCCTGCCTGGAACGGGTCACCCCGACCAGCGCGGATAATGATGGTGGTGGTGAACTGGCAGAGACCAAGGGGCTGGGTGGGGATGTGGATTCACAGCTCGGCCTGGACCAAAGGGAAGCTCCGGGTCGGATGCTTTGGAAGCATCGGCTGCCCGGGGATGATTCAGGAGCAGCCCCATAAGGGCAGCGCTGCAGGAGCCAGCTCTAGGCCATGGAGCTCAAACAGGAACGGAGCGATCACAACAGGAGGCTCAAACGCTGCACACACCAGAACACCTCAAAGGAGGTGGTGCAGGGTCTGGTCCTGCCCCAGGGAAGCACTGGAGGAGCTTCTGCACTGGAAGAGAAGTGACCAGTTTGGGGATGAGACCAACTGCATCTCCTGAGAGCCCTTCGGCTGGGGAAAGCCTCCCAGCCAAGCCAAGGGCTTATTCATCTGCTCACCTTCAGCATCCACAGCTGGACTGGATCATCTTTTCCAACCTGGTTGATTCTATGACCCCCACCCTTTAGAAAACCTTTCTGCAGGGAATTGCCTTTAGGACACGACAGGATGGACCAGGAAAGCACCAGAAGCATCCCCAGAAGCAGGTCTCCAGCCCTGCAGGCTGAGCGAGCTTTCCTCTGGCTCTCAGCTCTTCCCTGCACAGCAGGAAGGGGACATGCCTGCTGGGGAGAACAGTGGGCAGCACAAGCACCCTTGCTTCAGGAGCACCTCACTCTGCCTTTGGAAAGGGGGAGAACACAAAACTCATCTTCACATTTGGACCTCGGGGTCTAAACTAACCCAAAGGGGTTCCCAGGTCCCTGGGGGCTGACCCATGAGTTGATGTTGTGGATGTGCTGGTTCGATGCAAAACCCTCTGCGTGGCCTCGTGTACATCACATCTGGTCAATGCTGCTGCTGGGAAAACGCACCCAGATGCAGGCAGAGAACCCCGTGGTTGGGCGGCTGGGGGGAGCACAGCTGATGCTGAAGCCCTTGAAGGTGCTAATGACGGTAATGGGTCATTAGCAGGGTTATTGATGGTAAGGAACAGGCTGTGCAGGGACTGAAAGGCAGTGAAGAGGCTGGAACTGGCTTGGAAAGGTGATGGGAGCAGAGGGTGAAATTGGTGGAAAATGAGTGGAAACAGGGAAAACAACAGCGAGAGCGACCTTACAGCCCCTCCAGCTCCAACCGCAGGGACCCCTTCCACTGGAGCAGCTTGCTCCAAGCCCCTGGGTCCAACCTGGCCTTGAGCACTGCCAGGGATGGGGCAGCCACAGCTCCTCTGGGCCATCACCCTGGGCCAGCGCCTCAGCATCCTCCCAGGGAAGAGCTTCTGCCTCAGAGCTCAGCTCAGTCTCCCCTGTTGGGGCAGGTTCAAGCCGTTCCTATGTCCCACACATCCTACCCCCACACCAAGCCAGGCAGGATCTGTGTGTTCATCCCAGGAACACAGGTTCCAGCCAGAGCCAGGCTGTTTGCTCCTTCAGCCCCAGCATCTCCTGCCTGGGGCATTCACCATCCCTTCTCCTTCCAAGCCACCTCTGGGTTCCAAGCCAGGGATCTGATGGAACAAGCACATCAGTTACCACAACTGCTCCATGGAGATAAGCGAGGATCCCGCAGGAGGCTCCTATCAGCAGCTTCAAGGAGGTGACCCCATCAGCAAGGGCAGCATGAGGGAAGCCAGGCTCAGGTTCTAGAAGGCACCTGACTGTGTCATGCACCAGGCCTGGAGCACACGGTGCTGTGTGAGAAGAGGAGCCAATTACACTGATTAAAAGCTGGCTGGAGCACAAGAACATGAGCGGAGCTGCCAGCCCGAGGCGCGGATGCGGGCAGAGACATCGGCACATCCATGAGCCTTATACAGGGCCTTTTCCCCTCCATCTTGAACATAAGTAACCTTGGAAAGGGCTCTTCTTGGTGGCCCTCGAAGCTGGAACGTCAAGTCCATATTGCATTTGGACCAGCATCGATTCAGCTCTGGCTGGTGGTCCCTGAGCAGAGCTTTCCTCGGAGGCACGGCACAGTTCACACTGGTGGAGGTAACTGCAGCCTCTACAGGTGATTTACACCCAGACCAAGTCTTTAAACTACCGATGGGGTTCGTCCATGGGTCTGCACCCAAACCCACCCGGAGGATCCCAAGATTTGGAGGGAAATCCAAAGATTTCCAAACTGCTCCAAAAATCCAACTATTTCACTGAGAATTGAGGGTTTGGGGTTCCCTCCCCCCCCCCCCCCCCCCCCCCCTCCCCCCCCCCCAACAACACCCACCCCTTTT
>NDXB01011905.1:17336-32982 GCA_002631895.1 Agapornis roseicollis
CCCCCCCCCCAAAAAAAATCCAATCAAAAAACTCAACAGAGAGAGAGGAGCCAGCCTCTGAGCAGCATCCCAGCTCCCACCTTCCTTCCCCAGATTTATTGCCGAGCATGACACTGTATGGTATGGAACATCCCTCTGGTCAAAGAGGGTCAGCTGTCTTACTTTGTATCCCTTCCAAACTCTTGTGCACCCCCAGACTGCTTGCTGGCAAGGCAGCATGAAGAACAAAAAAGCTCTTGACTCTGTGCAGTCACTGCTCAGCAACAGCTAAAACATCCTGGTGTCACCAACATTATTTTCATAACAAATCCAAAATACAACCCTGTATCAGCTACTCTGAAGAAAATTAACTCTATTCCAAGTCTAATACACAACTATAATCACAGCTTTAAATTAAACAACATGAAAAATTCTAATAAGTTTTGAAAACTTCTGAGAATTCCAGTAAATTAACCTGCAGCCTTATCTACAGAGAAAGATTGCTTCCTGAATCCACACTTTGTTTCCATGTTCTGTCAAGAAGTTTAGGACCTTGACCTTGGATCAATCTGAGGTCCTAAAGAACACAAAACCAGCGACAGTTCTACCAAATAAAGCAGAGAAGCACTCAAATAATCATTACAAGGCAACACTTGTTCATCACTTAAAATGGGATTACTTGTTCAATGATTATAAAGATCTGTTTTTGCAGCCGATTCAAATCCTAACTTTCATTACAGCACAGTTTGAGCTAAGTTGGTAACAATCAAGTGAGGCAGGTGCTGGCTTGCAAATTTCACATACTACCTGCCAACAACCGGCATGAGAGTCCCATGATTTCAAAATGGTATTTGAAGCTAAAACTTGTAACTGCCATGAGGACCTGATTCTCAAGGTGCAGCCACTACAGGCTGTTATGTAAAGGATGTGTGGTAGAGGCTATCCAGAAACAAGCTGGATTGCTCAAAGCAACCTGACAGATTATTCTGACCAAGTACACAATTTCTTCCTAAAACAAAATGCATATTTACATTGATTGAATTTTCTCCTACACTTACACGCTATTTAATCCTTTAAGGTCTAGCAAGTAAAAATGACACTTTAATATTTTACAAACATGAAGTGTTTCTGTCAATATAAGAAGGACCATAAGAGACAAGGATTTGTATTATATGACTTATACATCACTATATATGTGGTGGTTTACAGTATTATTCATATTACTGTAATTCTACTTGTATATACTAAAAAAGCCACATCTGAAGATATGCTAGCCTTAGACAGGGGATAGTGGGTCATGTTAACTAGCAATGTGGGACAGTCTCATCAATAACAATATGATTCAATATCAATAACATCAATAAATCATCAATAACAAGATGATTCAAAAGGCCTTTGATAACTAATCATTTACATGGGTGACGGGTGACAGCTGACTGAGGCAAAAACCAACCAACAAAGACAAAACAAAACTAAGAGAGACTTTTAGTTTCAGAAGCTGCGTGCTCCTTTTGGTGTAACTACTGGATGTGTGCAGTAAGGAGTTGTTGAGGGCTGCAGGATCCTCGTCAAGCGTCTGAGTTGGGAACTTCCAAGAGCCAAGCAAGTCCTCCCAGAAGTGTTTATGACAGAACCATTGTTTTCAGGCACACTTTGTATGGCCTGTACCATCTACTGAGTACTTCAGCACAGCAACCATTTTATCACAATTTAACATTAAAAAAACCCCAGTTCTTAAATAAAACAAGTTTTGAATTAACAAAATTGCCTATATAGGTGAACACCAGAAGCTGCTGCAATATCCCATTTGTACACAGAAGTTCCCCTCAATGCAGCAGTCAAATTCAGAGTGCCCAGAGCAAGGGGGCACATGCGATTCTTTTTGACATCAAGTTCTTATTCCAAGGTCTCTACATCATATGGTACATACACCTAGTCTCAACCCATTTACCTACTTAAATGGCCATGGCCTTCAAAATGATGGCAGGTGACCCACTAGGTCTGAAAAACACAAGGGAAAAAATAAGGAATAAGGCATTTGGTATCTGGTATTACATTATGTCTCTGTATTTCCAATTCTTGTAGGAGATTGCAGTGTTTCCTGTCATCCTGACTGCCATTGAACGAATGTGCTGCCTAGGAGCTTCTCTTGGACAAGTCACTGTTTAAGACTACCCCGAATACTTGCTTTATCCGTAAACCAGTGTAACTCTACAAACTCATGCCTTCGTGAGAAATGTTCACCCTAAAATACTAACCAAATCCTGAAGGCATGCAGCCAGCACAGAACGTGATGGATTCGTCTACTAGTTTCTCCAGCCGATCACCTATCGCGATGTCAAACACCAGATTACTACCTCGGGCTCAGCCGCCCGCCGGCAGCACCGAGCCCCTCCCCAGCCACGCTTTCAAACTCACTGCATTACTGGCGTGGGACTTCAGCGGATCCACTGCGCCAGGGAAAAACTCGCCGGGCTGAGGCCGCTGAAGAGCCCTCAATGCTCTCGACGACGCTGGCAGGGCCGCCCGGCCGCGGCGCCGGTGTGCCGGAGACGCTGGGTTGCGAACGCAGCCGCTCCGGGACGCGGCGCCAGGTGACCTAAAAGCAAGCAGCCAAGCACAAGTCAGTACCGCAGCAGCGGCGCAAGTGGGGAGGCCACGAGAGAAGACGCCCGGCCTTCCGGTTGAGTACCCAGCAGCACGGCGCTCTCTCGGGCTGGGGCCTGAGGCGTTGCCCCGTTCCCGAAGGCTATGGGCCCCGAGAGGGAGCTCAAGGTCAGGCTAGCGGCGCGGCGGAGCTGGGGGCGGCGGCTGCAGCCCGCTCCCAACGGAACCACGCACTCTCGCCCGCCCCCGACACAACGCGCTTGCGCGACCCCCGCGCCGCGCCGAAACGAGCCGATCCGGTTCGGTGGCAGGGCACGCCTCAGGACGTACCTGCGGCCGTTGCCATGGCGGCAGCGGCAGGGCTGCCGGAGGGGAGGGGAGGGGAGGAAGGGAACGGCAGCCTTTGCCGGCGGGCTGGGCCCCCGGCTTACCGCCGCGCGCGCCCGTACCGCAGCCGCACTGCCCGACGCAAGAGATGACGGTAGCAGATGGCGACGAGACGTAGCGCCGTCACCGCTCCACGTGACCCGATGCTCCCAGCCCATAAGGTGCCGGTACGGCCCGCGCAAGCGTAGGTGTCACCGTGCGGCGGAGTGGAGGTGAGGGCTGGGAATCCAGGCGCGCTCGGGCAGCCCCTGCGGCACATCGGCAGGACCGGAGCGGGTCTGCTGCCGCGGACCGGGCATTTCCCCTCTGCGGGTGTCGCGGAGCTTTCAGGGGGAGAGCTGGGGAAAGGCGCGGAGGGAGGCGCTGCAGAACTTGTGTCTTGGTGTCTTCCTTTCACCTTCGCAGCTCCCAGCGCTGCTCTGCGTTTCTGTTGGTCCCCGCGGCCCTGTTTGTAGGTCCTGGAGAAGCTGTTCTAGGGTCGGGTACTGCATCCCGAAGGGGTGGTCCTCAGAAGATCGCAGGCGCTCGTCGGGAGAACGCCTGCTAGTTAGCTATGCAGGTCCTGCATGCCGCATTCCGCCCTCCTAGCAGCAAGACCTGGCCGAACACGCAGCAGCTCTGTGTAGTGCAGCGTGTGCTCCCAGCCGTGCTTTTCATTCACCAGAGGTACATCTGGCTTCACGTCCACCCTGCCTCGGCGGCCCCTCGCTGCTGGGGTTTTATGCCATGTGACTCTGTGAGAGCTGGCAGACGACTCTCTCAGGGAGGTGACAGCAGGGGCTGGGACAGAGGAAGCTGCAGTGGGAGACCCGTTGTTGGGGAGGATGGATGTGCTTGTTTACGTGCATTTTTGAACCTTAGAGTTAAACAACAAAGTTTTAAACACCCTGAAAGAGCAGAGACCTCAGAACTGGCTGTTTGGGCATTGCTGACTCATGAGTGGGGCTAGCAGGAGGGGGAAGAAGGGAGGACCAGGGGTGATGGTGGATGGAACACACCATAAGATGAGTGCTGAGCCCCACTTGGCCAGATCCCATATCTACCTGAGGTGTGCCAGCCTGCTACCCTGGGCCTGCTCCTGTACAGTTCTGTCCTTGGAGAAGTATGTTCAGTGGGGACTTGAATGTCACTGTCAACATGGGGTCCCTGCCCTGCGCTCTTTGGACACACCACTGACTCTGTGTCCTGTACTTTGCAGGTGCTGATGGAGGTTGGTAGCCTGCCATTGGAGCTGTGGCAGCTCATCTTAGCCTACTTATGCTTCCCTGACCTGGACTGCTGCAGCCTGGTCAGCAGGACCTGGTATGAGCTCATCCTGAGCCTGGACAAAACAGGAGGCAGCTCTGCCTGCGGCTGCCTTGAGCACAAATACCCCAAGTGGTCCAACCAGCCTGTGGAGCCACAGTCCTGGAGAGAGGCCTTCAAACACCACTACCTGGCCTCCAAAATCTGGACCAAAATCATGTAGGATGTGCAGTCCTCCAGCTGCATCTCTGTGTTTCAGAGGAGGAAGGGCTGGTGCCAGTTCTGTGTTAGCACAGGGGCTGAGTTCAGCATGCTCCAGGCAGCCCTTGGCACCGCCAGCCCCTACAGACTCCTTGTGCTGCTGCCTGGTGTGCATGAGGAGCAGAGAGAGGTGCTGCTGAAGGTGCTTGTGGAGGCTGTGGGGCAGGCTGAACTGGGGGACGTGGCACTCATGGCAAGCATTGACCAGCACTGTCTCACTGCTTGCTTCCACAATGTGGTCCCGCTTCTCCTTGGTGCTCTACAAGGTGAGGCTCAGCAGGGCAGAGTCGTGGGGATGGTGAGGCCACCAAAGAATTCCTGAGGATTCCCAAGGCCACCTGAATTCCCTGGGTGTTCAGACGGCAGGGGCTCAGGGGCTTTATCCTTCAAATGTCTCCACTTGATTACAGCCACAAAGGCCACACAAATTGCCACTAGCAAAAATGCCCTTTTGTAATAAAGCGAATATAAATATCTATCAGGCTATTTCAGATTACTAGCAGCGATCAGTGATACAGTACCAATCAATAGTATGGCAGCAATCAGTAATAGCAACAATCTTACAGCAACAACCGATAACAGTAGCAAACAAGTAAGTAAATGTTACTACAGTTACTGCAAACTTGCCACTAATACAATAACAAATATGCTTATGATAGGTTACTTATATAGATAATACAATACATTTATCAGGAGAATTAGATTTCAGAAGGGATCAAACCAGCTGTGAATTAGGAGAGGTCATTATTGTGGTGTAAACTAAAGGGTTTATTAGTGGTTGAATGATGATCAAATTAGTGATTGCGTAATAATTAAATGGTAATAAAATTGTGATTAAGCAATAATCAAATGGTAATGAAACTGATTTGACAATGATTTGACACTGATTTAAATTATTTAAACAGTAGTTTAGATGGTGGTTGAACACTACTGCTTACTATACTTTTAAGTACACAACAGCTGGATATATAGATGTCATTAGTATAGAACATACTTTTAGGTAGGCCTACTGCAAAACATTGCTTACCTCATTATGATGCTTCATACCAGATTACCTCATATCATATTACCTTATATCAGATGCCATATTAAGGAGTCTTTCAGGCTGAAGGAGTAATCTTGAGAGTCATCCCTGCTTGGGGGAGGTCACTGCAGTGCAACCCTAGAGGAGAGCTTGGTGGGACTCAAAGTGACAGACTTGTCAACCCCCACACTTCGGTGTTTGTTAGGTGCACAGCTATAGCAGTTTTCATTTTGTTAGCTTTAGAAGTTTTCTCAGCTCAGGCTGGCACTGTTAGCTCCTGATAAGACCCGATCTAGCTTCTTAGTTCCTGAGGCACTGTTTGCACTACAGGTTTGGCTTTAGTCATGGCTATTTGTGCTATCTGAACCAAAGCACTGTTCACTGATCAGGGGGGATGTGTCTATTACTCCATTTAGAAGGGAGCCCAGCCATCCCAGGGGCTGGGGAGCAAGCTGAATCAAACCCAAAAGGGGGGGGCCAAAGGAAAAGTACATGCAGGATGGGACATTCTCAGAGAGAGGCTTAATTCTGGATAAAAAGTGAGTCTGTTTTAAGGTGGTGTAGCACACCACCACTTTAAGCAACCAGTAAATGCTGTTGATTTAAATTTTTCACTTGCAGCAGCTAATAATGATGGTGTTTGTTCTTTCAGAGTGATTTTATTTTTATGGCCTGTTTCTGCTTTTCCAGATGATAAGTTGCCATTGCAGTCCCTTGTATGTTTCACCTGTTGGTGGTATCTCAGAATGTCTTTAGTTTCTCAGTATCCAGCTGCGCTTTAGAGATACATCTGTGCTTCTCAAGGATGTTTCTAGCTCCCAGGCTGGTGGGCATTTTCCTTTGTTCAGTGATTTTCCCCTTCTCACCAGCCACCTTTCCAGCTGCCCATGTGATGGGGTGTGAGCAACCTAAGAAGCTGGGTGTACAAGAAGTACCCCAGGAGCTGGCAGTCCTTACAGTGTGCACCACATCAGCCCCTCTGCCCCAAAAGCCTGATGCTGTTGATGTGCACTCTGCCTCAGCCTGGGCTGGGAGCCCTCAGCTGGTGGGACCCAGTATCCAGGGTCTTCTGTATACCTAAGCCAGAACACAGTATTGTGGGCTTAGCCCTCTTGCCATAGTTCACCCTGACAAGGCTTTGGTCCCCACAGACAGCTGCTGACTGGTATAGAGTGGGATATGCCCAGCATGAATGCTGCACCCATGGGCTGTGACTCCAAAACCAAGACTTCCCTTGTGATAAGTCAGCCCATCATTACCTATAATGTAGATGTTCATTTTCTTTTCACAATTTTATGATGTCACGTATAATATCGTAGAATCGTAGAATAGTTAGGGTTGGAAAGGACCTTAAGATCATCTAGTTCAAACCCCTCTGCCATGGGCAGGGGCATCTCACACTAAACCATGTCATCGAAGGCTCTGTCCAACCTGGTCTTGAACACTGCCAGGGATGGAGCATTCACAACTTCCTTGGCAACCCATTCCAGTTGCCTCACCACCCTCACAATAAAGAACTTCCTCCTTATATCCAATCTAAACGTCCCCTGTTTAAGTTTGAACCCATTACTCCATGTCATCAAAGGCTCTGTCCAACCTGGCCTTGAACACTGCCAGGGATAGAGCATTCACAACTTCCTTGGCAACCCATTCCAGTGCCTCACCACCCTCACAGTAAAGAACTTCCTCCTTATATCCAATCTAAACGTCCCCTGTTTAAGTTTGAACCCATTACTCCTTGTAACGGGTAACTTGTAACTACAGTCCCTAATGAAGAGTCCCTCCTCAGCATCCCTATAGGCCCCCGTTCAGATACTGGAAGGCTGCTATGAGGTCCCCATGCAGCCCCAACTTTCTCAGCCTGTCTTCGTATGGGGGATGCTCCAGTCCCCTGATCATCATGGCCCTCCTCTGGACTTGTTCCAACAGCTCCATGTCCTTTTTATGTTGAGGACACCAGAACTGCACACAATACTCCAGGTAGGTCTCACGAGAACAGAGTAGAGGGGCAGGATCACCTCCTTCGACCTGCTGGTCACACTATCGTATCTAACTTAATCAGTTTGGAAGTCCTCAGGAGAAAGATAGTGCACTGGCACATGGTGGGAAAACTGAGTTGCAAATCTGCTGAAACAGTCCCCGTTTGTCCATGGCCACGTGCTGGGTTGCTAAAGCAGACAGGGGGTGTCTTACTCAGTAATATCTCCTGCATTTGGCTGGTCAGTGTGGCTGCATTTTGCTTTTCAGACTGTTGCTGTGGTCTCCATGTGCAGCTGCTGTTGGTGAAGTGAGAGCATTTTCCCCCAAAGCCATCGATGAAAAACAAATTATAAAAAGCAAACTTACAGCAATCTTACTGGCAGTCATAAGAACCCTGCAAGTCTGCTCGCTCTTGTAACTGCTGGGCCTCCCTGAGCAAGTGTTTAACCACATTAAAGTGGCTTAAACCACTTAAACTTTGAAGTGATAAACCACAACTGTAAAGCTGTGTCTTGCTTTTGAAGTTAAGGAAATGTTGCCAGCAGGGAAGAAAGTAAGTAGATATCACTTGTTGCAAGATACTTGCTAACTCGACATGCAGCACTGCACCTATGTCTGTGTGAGCTTGTTTTTGTGACACCCGAATGCATATTGTGAGCTTGAGCTTGTTTGCTGTGAAAGAAATTGATGGTATATCTAGGACCACTTTTTCTTGCTTTGTGCAATGAACTCACTTTGTGCTTACTCTCCAGACAAGCTCAGGCTATGTCCAGTTAGACAGTTGCAACTTTCAAAGTGGGCAGCTGCACCAGGGACGTGCCAGGTGAAGTTCTGCACCTTCAACCAGTCCAGCATCTACCTCCGCAGCATGGCCCTCTGCATCCTGTGGAGCTGTGAGTTCACCAGCAGTGAGAGTGCCTCTGTAACTGTGGAGGGCTGCCCCAGCTCTGACTGTAACTGGGCCTGCAAACACCTGGCCATGCTGGCCAATCCCATGCAGTGTCCATACAGGAGTCCGACCCAGCTGGCTGCCCTTTGGCCAAGCGGGATGGCTGTGGGGGAATCACTGCTGGGGCCAGTGAGAACATGTGAGATTGTCTTAGGGTAAGGGTAAAGCAGCTTTGTCTCTGCTGTGAGTGCTCAAGCCCTGCTCAGCTCAGCCCAGGGAGGCATTGGATTCAGAGACAACTTGCAGGCAGCAAAGGAGGAGGAATCCCCAGCCCTTAACTCAAATGCTAGTGACAGTGACTTAAACAGTGACAATGCAGAGGATGCTCAGGCTGCCTACAAACTGCCCTATCAAGCTCACAGTCTGAGCGACACAATTGCTAATGTTATGGACAGCAAGCTTCAAAGCAACAGACTGCACACCCTTCAGAGGGACCTTAAACCCAAGTCTCTGCAGCGGGAGCTGCAGCAGGACAAGGAGGCCCAGTCTTTGGCCACCTCTCTGCAAGGCTGCATCATCTGACAGTACCTTTTCAGTGGTGGTTACTGGCACACACAAGGTGGAGGAGGCTTGACATACTTCTAAACCAGTGCTGAGAACCTCAAAAACAAGGTGGAGAATCTGTAATGGGGCTGCCTGTAGTGGCCTGAATGCTGGGATTTCAGAGAATGACTTTGTTCGGGCACTTCCCAGGGGCTCCTGAATCCCATCATCCAGACATAAAAAAGTGAGATTTGGGATTTTTACGGTAGCTTTTACATCTTCATTCAGTGCTTTTTTTTTCACTTTGGGGCAGCAAAATGTCCCACAGAAGATCCACATGATGTCAAGCAGGCATACAGAATGTTGCTCACAAAATACAGGTAGTTTAGCTCACTTCACATTGCAGAATATAAGCAAGCAGTTAATTGCAATATATGGAGTAAGTATTCTTAAACTTTCAGCAGGATGCTTTGGAAGCAGGGTTCAAATACTGTCTTCAAGTGTTAATGTTTGCACTGTCAGTCACTATGGAAAAATCCAAATGCTCATACTGATTTCATCCTCACAAAGAAAGCAAAATTAAAGTTTGCTTTCCCAATTAATCCTTCAGTTTTATGTTAAATATATTTAAGATCCTGAGTTGTTAGTACTGTTAGGACTTTCAGACACAAAGTCAGAAGACTATTCTCTTTTGCGGAGAGAATTCGGTGGGCCCTCGATAATTAATTTTCACTGGTGTGCATTAATCATTACATGTTTCATGATCTTGTATTACAGTGGATAGTTTGTAGAGCATAATGGAAGCAGTATGGGTTGCTGCTGCTGTACTTGTGCAACCCCCTAATTCATGACACAGTGGGTAACAGCTCACAGGCACCCTGACCCGGCAGATTGCTGAGGGTGTAGTAGTCCAGAGCTCTGCTGGCTTCTTCATCACCTGAACATTGTGCAAAGCCAGTGCACGTACATGACCTGTGCAGCCACTTCTTGGCACAGCACGGACCTTGCATTTTGCTTTGCTCAAAGGATGCATTTGTCTGCTTGTAAGTTAATTAGAGCTCATAATTTCCAGAAAGGTAGTACTGGCAAAAGCTGAGTGCCTCCCTGCTGCTGTGCCTGGTCCCCTGCTGTCTGTGCAGGAGCCACCTGTGAGACAATATGCCAGTACTGCTGAGAGAAGCTGATTGCAACCTCTGTCCTACAGAGCTCCATGCTCTTAGGTGTGAGAAAGCCTGTGTCCAGCCTATTTCATGGAATCTTTTATCTGGTGGCCAAACACATTATCAAGAGGACTATAATGCTGTCTGTATGCCAGCAAAGTACTGGGCAGTGGCAGAGGATTGATTAATGGGGAGACGTTCTGTGTCAATCAGCCTCCCACAGGCCAACCTGCACACAAGCTTCTGGAGAGATACCAGCGTATCTTGTGTTCTCCATGCCCAGGATGCACTCTCGAGTAACATGACCTCAGAAAGTTGAGTGTTAGTAAACCTCTCCTCATTTCCAGCAATGCATCTTTCCCTTGTGCCACTGGATTCCTCCTTTCACCCATTCCTGTCTCCAGGGGACCATCTCATCTACTCACAGTCACTCCTCTGTGATGGCGACACAGATGAGTGTACTTTACTGGGGGCTCTGATTCTCTCTAGCCTACCTACACCCTGCTGTGGTTTCCACCTTGGCAAGTGTCCCCTCCATGGGACCTGCCTGCAGCCCTGTCCTGCCTACTTCAGTGGGAGCTGCCCAATGCTGCAGAGTATCTCTCAGGCACTAAGATGGGATATCTGGTCCCCTTCCACATCCCACTGCCACATCCCTGCCTTGGCATTTCTTTCCATACAGAGAACTCTGCTGTGTTGTTGGGAAGGCAAACAGCTGCTTTCCAAAATGCATCAGCTAATACTGAGATACATTGCAGATGAGCAGTTCTCCCATTTGGGCCAAGTTAGCACCTGAATCAGGGGTGATGCTTTCACAGTCAGAACAGGCTCTGCTGCACACAGCACTGATATCGAGAGAATTAGCACTCTCTGATGTAAGGTGCTCCAAATCATGGAAAAGAGCATCGCTTTTTGCTCAGCTGGTTAGGCAACCACCTCTGCTTTCTACTTCTCTGCTCACCTTGGCATGCAGTAGCAGCTTTGCAGCAGCAGGTAATTTTTCACCCAAAACCCCATAGCACTGTTAGGGTGATTCACATCTGCCCCTCCTGATGCCCCATACCAGCCACCAGAAACAGCTGCAATGAACTGCAATTAGATAAAGAGGATAAACTAATTACGTATTTCAGAATAGTGCTTCATACTAGTCTAAGTCAGAGCTGCTGGCTCTGACATGCAGAAGATCAGATCCTAATGAGAATTAAAAGAACACCACAAAAGGTGCTTTCAGCCGGACCAGCTCCCTGAGCAAATCCACTTTACTGAAGACTTGGGAACAAGGTCTGTATAAATCAAGGGCTTCCAAAGTTCAGCATGGGGAAGTGCAGAGTCCTCCACCTGGAGAGGAGCAACCCCATGCACCAAAAGATGCTGGGGGCTGCCCAGCTGGAAGACAGCTTGGCATGAAGGCACCTCAGGGTCCTCATGGACGCTGGAAACTGAGCTCGTCTCAACCACCACTTCTCAAACACCACTTTAACTGAGCTTGTCTCAGATACTATTTGCATTCGACCATGGGAAGTTTTGCAAGAATTAACGCATAGGAAGCAAACAATAGGCAGGATTGTTCTGATCCCCTGTCCACAGGTCTGTGAAAAATGCTGACTCAAAGGATGGGGCACCACAATATGAGGAACGACCACCCAGAGGACACTCACGGAACCCCAACTTTGGAACTGTGCATGTGTTCACTAAAACACATCTGTCATTATCTCTACACTCTGCATACACGTTATGGATAACACCCCAAAGAACATGAACATCAAGGGCAGGGTTGAGGTCAGAAGGGGACCTCTCACCACCAGCAACACCGTGGGTGAAGAGGACCAGTGAGACGTTGCTGAATCCACAGGAGGTGACTATCTGCTTGCAACTCTTCTGATCTCTCTCTGCTTTCATCTCTCCAGGAATAAACATTTTAGTTTGTTAGACAGTTCCAGCATCTGGCCTCATTTGTGCCCTAATTCCAAACAGGTGACAGATATATTGACTCTGATCAGGTCTGAGTCACATACGTCTTCCAGTCAGGTTGAGACAGACACCAAGTTGAAATGAGCCAGAAACCGGTCCTTGCAGACAGACTAGTAGTGTACTGGGTGGCATTTCAAGGACCATCTCCAGCAAGTCAGGGGAGGTGACCCTTTCCCTCTGCTCAGCCCTCACACCTGGAATGCTGTGTTCTGTTCTGGGCTTCCCAGTACAGGAGAGAGTCCAATGAAGGGCAACTAAGATGCTGGAGGGCCTGAAGCATCACTCCTTTAAGGAAAGACTAAGAGAGCTAGGACTGCTCAGCCTGGAAAGAAGGTTCAGGGGGATTTCACCCATGTCTATAAGTAACTGAACAGAAGGTGCCAAGAAGACAAACAAGGCTTTCCAGCGATGCCCAGTGACAGGAGCACAGGCCATAGGCACACACTGAAACACAGAAGGCTCCCTCTGAGCATCAGCAAGCATTGCTTTACTGTAAAAGCAACTGCACACTGTCGCAGGCTGCCCAGGGAGATTGTGGATTTTTCATCACTGGACATAAACACAAGTCATATGGGTATGGTTCTGGGCACCTGTGATGGTGCATCTCCCTTCTTCCAACCCCATCCTCTGGGCTGCTCCACAGGAATTCCCATCAGTTCTTGGACTTTCTGTGGTGAGTTGAATGGTGAAGCATCCCTTGACCATACCAGGAACTAACACATGGCAAGGAGGGGTGCACTGATTACACCAGGGACCCTGGCTATGGTGGGAAGCACGAGCAGGAATAATCAGTCATCCCCTGTCAGCCCTAGAGCTTTCCTTCCCTGACTGCAGCCCAAGTGGAACAGTACCACTGTTACTGGAGTTCTGAAAAATTTCTAGCAATTACCATCTTGGGCTGCAGCCAGGATGGAGATTTATTAATGACTAAAGCCGATTTTCTTGCAACCCTATAAATAGTGGCTCAAAGTGAGGCCTTTTGAGTGTTCCTGGACTACAGCAGGCAGTGATCAGCCGTCATCTCTGGGAATATGCAGTAATCTGAGGACTGCCAGGACCATCACCAAAAGATGGAGCCTAGGCTCATCTCCCACTCCTTGATATTCAACCTTCATCTGTTGAGAAATGCCAAGTCATTAGAGGTGAATATTTCCTGATTCAAAGGAAATTTTTAACAGGTATACATTTGTATGTCTTTATGTATCTGTACGCAGGTGTACATTGTTACAGTAATTACAGTAAATTCACTGACTCACTTTATAAGATGCACCTTAAAACTGCAAACTGCTGCTAAATGACATTTGTAACTTGTTAGATGAATACCACTGACCACATCCAAGACCAAGACAAGATCCTTCTGAACCTAGGTTCCATCAGGAGTTTAGAAATGAAGATGGTCTACTCTGAGTCTTGTAATTCAATAGGAGGGTTTCCCTTACCCTTTGTGACTTTGGTCCCTGTATCTTTCATCCCTAGGTCAATTTTACCTTGATTTTCCTTTGTATGGGTCATCCATGTAATACATAATAGAGTGAACCTTGTTGCTGAATTCTGTTAAGTCATGCCTTTATAGATCGCATTAAAACTGCTCTTGTTAAAACCTTTGAAGAACGTTCTTTAACGCTAAGCTACTCATTTTGCAAAAGCACCCAGCTGTGGGTGGCTCTGGTTGAACAGGGGGGACTGGACAAAGTGACCAGAGTTCCCTTCCAATATCAGCAATTCTGTGATAGAAACACTCCTATCTGCAGCCTACAATTCCCATAGCATTAATTCTCCTTTACTCAGAAAACTGGATGTTTCTGTCACTTCTGTGAGAGACAGAGTTTTGACTAGTGAGTCATTAAGGTGTGCGATGAGTTATTCTTAAATCCCAGAATTACGTACTAAACTCAAATTACAATCTGGAGCAAAAACACCTCAAGGATAAGACTGCTCTTGACAGCCCATGTTCCTGTTTCACGTAAGCTTTTTCTCTTGGAGGCAATCCTCAGCTTTTCACAAGCCCCAGATTCCCACAGCCTTGCTTAGTATACATTTGGAATTAGCCTTGCAGCCCAAGACTAGACTGAATACACAGAGAAATGAACCTAGCACTCTCTCCCAGGTACTGGGAATCCTCAGCAGTCAGTGGAGGACCTGCAGTTTCAAACCATGTTTTCTTGCTCCAGCACAACCTACATCTTTCTCCCCTCATACAGACAGGGAAAAAAAAAAGTTCTACTGCAGCTTTTTCTACATAAATGCAAAAAAATAAGCCGTTTAATGAGGTGAACATCTGTTGCAACCCAGCCTTGAGAGAGGATTTCAGCAGGGTTATGTGCTGATGCTGGACAGCCAAATCCAACAGACAAAAGCACTCATACGATGTGGAACAGCAGTTGAGAAAACAACTGTTTTGCCCCTCCCAGACATTTTAGTTTATTTTCTTGCGCTTCTTTTGGTTCCCTGATGCCTTCTGAATAGGCAAGGGGAGAGAAAGAGTGCCCAGCTTGTGGTTCTGATCATTTTCAAATTCTGGCAGTCCCTTTGCCTTGGAGATCTTCAACCGCATGGCCTTTGCAATGTCCATCATCCTGGAAAACACCAGAGAAACACTGTGTGAGTGGGGTGCACAAGTCTTCTGTACCATGATACTGCACAAAAAATCAACTAACAGGCTTTAGCCACAGGGCAGAAGCCAAAGAGCACCAGCAAGCAGTATGTATTCTCTGCATGTCAAGGATACCATGGAGCAGATGCTGAAAGTATTCAAAGACTATGAAGTAGAGCTTTCCTGGGGAGACTAGAAGGCTACTGAGCTCAGCACCAGCACCTTGGATAGCATTCTAAACTCACACTGCTTTATTCAAGCTTACTTGAGAGAAACATAATGCTTCCTTGTGAAGAGAACAGGCACTGTTTGTGTTCAAATGCTGCTGCTGGCAGCCCATGGTTGCTTCCCTGTGCACTCATCTCTTGTGTGTTGTATGATGAATGGAACTTGGTACAGCAAGATCGTCTCTTAGCAACTAAAACTGACCATACTTTACTGTTAAGAAGAGAGGCTTGGCTCAGATGTGTAATGTGAAGAGTGTGGGCAAGAAGGCACAACCAGAACATACCTGCAAGCTTGTCCAACAGAGAGAACAAAGTGCAACTAAAGGGAAGCTAGCAGAGAAATAGTATCCCAGCTTCATCTGGGATCTTGAGAACACTCAAGTCCCAGAATCCTCCCAGATGACTTTGTTATCTTTGAAAGACATACAGATTGAGTTGGGAAGGGTTCTTCAGTCAAACCTCTCACTTGAAGCATGGATCATCCCATCAGGTGACACAGGGCTATGTGTCTCTCCACAATTTTTCCAACAGGTCCTAACCTCCTCCACCTTTTTCTTAACAGAATCCTATGGCCTGTGTTCCCAGCTTCAGTACAGTAATTAAGAACAAAATCTGGGTATCAGTTGCAAAACCCAACACAGATTCCCTAAAAAACTTAACTGCAACAAGGAAAAGAAAAATTAAAAAAAAAAAAAAAAAAAAAAAAAAAAAAAAAAAAAAAAAAAAAAAAAAAAAAAAAAAAAAAAAAAAAAAAAAAGGAAAAAAAAAAAAAAAAAAAAA
>NDXB01011905.1:33059-47475 GCA_002631895.1 Agapornis roseicollis
AAAAGAAAAATTAAAAAAAAAAAAAAAAAGGAAAATGAAAAAAGGAAATAATGAGAAGAATGAAAAGAATTAAGAAAAAGGGGAAAGGGGAAAAACCAAGAGAGAAAAAAAAACCAACCAAGAAACAGAAGGTTGAAACTAATAGGAAACACTGCTGTTAAACCCACTACTACACATCAAAGAATGAAGAACGCAACTGGGGACAAAATTAGAAGTAACTGCATCATGGCTGATTAAGAAGCTTGCAAAACTAGGAGGTGACTAAGAGCTCAGATTACCTCCAGATATTAATGGACATTACACCCCTCAGCCAGAAACCCCGGGATATGCCACAGTGTTTTTCTGAATTGCAGTGAAGGGTTTGTGTCTCTTCACAGTTCCTACCCAGCTGCAGAGTCACTAAGCAATCCTGATAAGAAAGACCACAGTCTCAGTGACTGAGTTAGAAAGCACATGTCCTTGATGTAACTATTGCCCACACAATGGTACAGGGTGGGAGACAGATACTAATCAGCATGGCTGAGCAGTCACTAACAGAGCCACCACCTGATCTCTTTCCAGACAGAATTAATAAGAAAGTGCCTGCTGAGCTGATGTCTGCTTGCTGGGAGGCTTCCCATCAAGCATAGCACTTCTTGAGCAGTTCTCATTGATGCCTGATTAATTCCGCAGGGGACTGAGACAGTTCCGTGCAGCATAAACTGGAATAGAACTCCCAGAGCCAGAAGAGCTGGCAGCAGGCTCCGACTGACACCTGCTGGGAAAAGCAGGTCTTGCAGCTAATGACAGGTGCATGACACTGACTCCTTAGAAAACTAAAGTCTATGGAGCAACTACCCAAGGAGCTAACACAGCAAGGGTTCTTTGCCCTGAAGCTTATCCTGCAAGTTGTTTTCTACCCATTCACTTTCACTAGATGTGATTTGGCAAACATGTCAAATACTGCCAGCATATGCCATATGGCCAGCATTTCTGCCTACAACCTCTCCCCATGATGTTTGTCGCCGAGTCCCCAAGTTTGTCAGGATTTCAAAAACAATCTTCTTGGAGCCAAGCCCAGAATGGATGAATTTCAGGAGCCTGGGATTCCTCCATGTAAATACAACTACATGCTCAGCATGCAACTGTGGGAGAAAACCCCTGTTTCTAGTTTTCCTGTTGCAGTCAGCTGCAAACCTTACAGGTACCTTTGAATTACTACTTACACCCAAACTGGAACCTAACAGGGACTGGAGCTCTGCAGGACAAGGGACACAGAGGGCAAGAAGGTCAACAGTGATGTGATTTATCATGCAAGAAAGAGCTGAGTGGCAGTGAATAGGTCCTGTCCTAGAATCTGCCCCACATGGCTACTTCCATACTGCCTGCCTTCATTTCCTTCCCTGCAGAACAGCTGAAGAGCCTCTTGATGCAGTTGAGGACCTCTGTGGCAAGCACCCTTTCTAAGTTTCAGATGTGTAACCGTCCCCCATTATAAACAACAGGGCTTCAAAGTAAAGCTTCAACAAACTCATAAAAGATAGAGTCCAGTTATAACAAAATGGACTTGCTAGCAGGTATTACTATACTACCCAGGTACCAGAGGGTCTCCAGAGCAAGATCTCTCCTCAGAGCAATTTGCAGGAGGATCACAACATATCTCAGCAGGTGTGAACAAACATGGCAACTCACCTGCTTTCTTGGAGCTTCAAGTCATTCTGCAGGACTGTGAGGTCGATTTGGAAATTGTTAATGTGCAGAGCCAACGCAATGACATATGCTGTGATTTTAGCCTTCATTGATGCAGAGATTAAATTCTGGACACTGCATGGCAAGAGGAAGAACACATGAGATGTGAAGCGTCAGTGAACCCAAAACACAAGGCCCACTAGGTGCAGAGAGAACTGGAGCCCCAGTTAGACATGGTGGACTTTTCCTAGACATCAAAGAAGAGCTTGAAGCAGCACACACAGGGGCTTAACAGACTTCTTTGTTCACCTCAGGTGCCTGCTTCTGTTCAGAAGCGGAGGGCCCTGAGGTTATCACTATGCATCCTTGACAAATCCACCAGCTAACAACACTTCAGTCTCTTTGGCACTGGTCTCTTGCAAGAGGAAGGCAAAGAAAAGCTGTTCTGAGAGTATTCGGTGGAAGTACTAATAGCACCTCAAATACATAATCCACACAAATCAGATAACTGTCTGGTGATCCTCTGGGAGCATTTGACTGCTTGCCATTTGTCAATGGGCAGAGCCTTCAGACAAAAGCTGGCCCATCTGGACTCAAACTCTCTGCTTCTGACAAATCAAAAGTTATGCAATAGCAAAGCATCACCATTATGCCCCTTCCAGGCAGAGAGGCTGTTGGCTCCCTGAGCACTGAGAAGACACTGGCAAGAGTGAGGACACTCTTCACTCTTCCCTTTATTTTGGTACTTCCATTCAACAGGATTGCCAGGCTCCGTTATAACAAGAGCACTTCCCTGACCAAGTCAGTTGAATTGTCTTCTGATCCAGCACAACTGGTCAGTGAATGGTCTCTATAAACAGATTGGTTGGGCACAGGGTCTCACCTTTCTTGAGGCACTGACAAACAGATTGAACACAAGGGGTTGAGAAAATCTCACCCCCTTTCACATGATAGACCAGCATTGTCTGAAAGTGACTACCACCAGCCACAACCTAGTGTTCTGCAGGGCTGGAGGCATGAATCAAGAAAATCTACTTACATTTTGGTAGGTTTCCTGATAATGTGTACATAAGACCTTTAAGCTGAACTCTGCTGTATGTCTAGTTCAAGAACATCAAAGCAAACACAATTCCTTACCTGCTATTGTTGTAGGTCAGTGAAGTGAAATTCTTCATGAGTTTCCTGCTAATAATCTGTGGGCATTCAGGACCCATTGGATCTAGGAGGACAGAAAAGGATTTTACAGTGGAATGAACACACTCTTTCTTGTACTACTACTCCAGCCACCATAATAGCACACCTATCACTATGACATTCATCACTCTTCCCAGGAACATATAAAACCCAAAAAAAACCTCAGCACTTGATTTCTAGGTCTCATAATTTTTCATGTCTGAAAGAGGCTCCTAACAGCTTTTATTTTCTTTCTAAATGGGATCTCCTAAATCAACACTACACAATCTAGAATTGAACTACTAAGCTGAAGGACTTCAGAACTAATGAACTGAACTAATAAACAAAGGATGATGGAGACAAAAACACAAAAAGAAAGACAGAGGATGTACGGTGTACTGAATGCCTTCTGCACCTGGAATACAGAGGCTGGATAACACTTTCCAGCTTCTCAGCTTAGGACTAAAGTGTGAAAACATAAAACTTGTTTCTAAGTGCAGCACTATCGACAAACTAGGGAGAATCTCAAAAGTTCCAATCTAAGCTACCCTGTCTCCTACAAATAGAATCTCATGGTGCCATTCTGATGCACACCAGTTACAAAGGAACTAAAAAAGATTATAGACATCCATCTCCCAGCAGATGCAGACCTAGCTGAAATAGGCTGAAAGAAACTGCTGCAGCTATTCAACCACTAGCCAGCTCTTTGATCACTCAACTCATTTTGGGCAGCTTCATAATCTTCTACTGCAGTAATTACAAAACAAGTCTCAGCATTAAAAAGTCACAGTTTAAAAGTAGAGGAGCTGAAAACTCTTACACTTTGTTTTGATCACTTTCTGGTAGCTGAACTTAACAAGGGTGTCCAGGAACCAGAGGCATCGGGCTTTGTGATCTCTGCTCTTCTCATTAGCAGGCAGGAACTTCAGCTCTTCTAAAACAAAGCAGCAATGGCTGAAGAAGAAAGGAGAGGCTGAGGCTCAAAGAACCAGGAATCAATTTATGCCATCAGAAGGACAAGACACAGCCGCAACTTCAATGCTGAGCTGTTTGAGAATTGCTCCCTGGACACCTCTAAGGATAGCCCGGGAGACTGCTTTGTGAGCACACCTTCCTCTCACTGCCCACCGTGTTCAGCCAGCCCCTTTTAGTGTGCAGCTACTAAGAAGTTCTCTGCACTGCAGAAATTGGAGGCTCTTCATGTGGCACACAAACCTCTACTTCAGCACAGGCAGGAAGCACAGGTGCAGTTTGTGCTCTTCCTGCTCACTTCAGACCCGTACCACAATGGCCTAATAGCTTTAAATGTATGTCCATGCCAAACCACAGCAACCTCAACAGCAAATCACTATTTGGCTGTGACAGTGCCCAGCCATGGGAATATCATATTCAGTACAGTTCTTTAGTCCATCTTCTAGGCATCTGCCTTCAGACCCCACTTAGGATTTCTCCACTCTCTTCCTCTGCAATCAATTCCCCAAAGAGCAACCATGCTGCTATTGCACACAGTTTCCTCACGTGTATAAAATTATACCACATACTCCCCAGGGTAAGTGTTGCTCAGCTGTGGCTGGATCAAATGTCCTCCCTCTGCACTGAAAAGGTCAGCCTGGGTACATTGCAGCTGGCAGCAGTAGCCATCCTGACCCACAGATAAACTACACCTTCACAGAGCACATCTAGACTATTATGAGGCTGTTTGCAGCATCATTACCTTCTCTCTTGTGTTTTCTTGGTGATTTCTTCTGGAGTGATGTTAACAAAAGCTGCTGCAGGAATCCGCAATGCTTCATACTCTGCTGGAGATAGAACTGGAGGGATTTTAAGGAAAAGAACAAAAATGCCTTTGCTCTTTCTGGTCTGAACAGCCCACAATAAGATAAGCTACATCCATTCTAATTTTAGGAGATACGGGGCAGGGAAGGATGAAATGAAATTATAAATAGGCAGGATGTAACTACAACACTTGGAAGGTGGCCAATAACATACATCTCTAAAGGACTGTAACTGTACCCCAAGTCATGTCTGCATAGCCAACCTTATTCCTAATCTCATTCGAACTACTGCCAACAGCAAAGCACAGCATCCTACTCTCTTGTAGCAAAGAGGCAGGATACAGGAGAAATCTCAATGCATTGTGTCCCTGCTCTCAGCTTTTGGCTTGCAAGGGAAGAAGGCTTGGCTCATTCACACACTTTGCAACACTCACTCCCACATGTCAGATCACTGACATCAAGGCTTATAGTTGTATAAGAAACCACTGTGCCAAAGAAAAAGATACTGTCCTCAAACTTGTAAACATTTTCTGGTTTGTCAGCATCTTCATTACATGGTGGGAGGAAGGTAGAGATGTTCTGTACATCATCTTGGGCCATATCCTGGATCAGAGCTTTGGAGGGAAGCAGGAAAAAAAAGTATTTGTGCCATACAAACAAAAACACCAAGAACATGACCATAACCCAAATCCTTTTGTTAAATACAAGTTTACTCAATGGTGGTTCTTGCATCAACACCAGTTTAGTCACTAGTTTAAAACACCAGTTTATTTCACTTGGGACAGTAGTAAGGAAAGGCTACAGCTCTTCCCCATTTTGTTTTGTTCCTGGCACATGTAAGTGGTGACTGTACAGAAAGCATTCCCATAGGCACAGAAAGGCACACAGCTTCTGACATGCCTGCTATGTACCCAGCATTCTGAGTTTAGCATACTGTCATCACTTCCACCAAGAACTTCCTGCTCCTTAAAATTTAGAAAAGCTTCTCCAGACTAGATAAAAATCTGGGAAAGAAGTGCACCAAGACAAAGTGGTTGATGCTGCTGCTGCATGTCTTGCCTGCAGGGTGGACAGTATATGTTTTTTGCACTATGGGTTCCACTGGAGAGCCATTTGGCACAAAGCAGCTCCATGAGCATAGACATTATGCAGCTGGAACGGAAGGAATGAGAGCTGATGGGTTCTATAGTCAACAGACACCTCTCCCATTCATAGCCAATGAAACTTACAATCCCAGAAGCATTAGTGGAAAGGAGCTCTGGAGGTTTCCTGTCAAACCTCCTGCTCAGAGTAGCACTGTCTACACCACAGTATGAGTGCAACCCTAGATTTGTTCTCCTGAAGCTTGGAAGTCCCAAGCATGATAAATCTACACCTCTCTGGGATGTGTTCCAGGGCTCCACAACCCTCCAAGGCAAGACAGTTCCCCCAGTCTCCCATCTGGTCCTCCCAAGGTTCAGGTACTGCTGCAGTTTGTGCTATTGATTCTTGTACTGTCTGGTACTGCTGAAAAGGGTTTGGCTCTGCCTGCCCTTCAGGTAGCTGCAGGCTGCTGTTAGATCCTCCCTGACCTCCTCTTTAACAGACTAACCAAGCTCAGCTCCTTCCAGCTCTCCTTGTCAGTTGCTTGGCCCCTGCCTGCAAGTTGCATGGCCTCTCCTTGGTCATTTCTTCACCTCCCTCTTGATCAGGACAGGGTAGCATAGGCTGGACGACATGATACAGATGCAGCTTCACCAGCACTCAGTAGTAGGGTTATCAACTCTCCTTGAAGCTTCAGCTCAATATGATGCTTTGGAGAGTGAATATTCCCTGCAATAGTGACAATAACTAAGTGCATGGCAGACTGCCTATTTGCTGCAGGCTCCTCCATAGCAGAAGCCTAAGTCCATCAACCTATCTCACAACAGCACATGGGATTGCACTTGATGGTGCTGTGACTTAATTTAGGACATGGACCATTGCACATAGACATGCCACTGTGAAGCCAGTGGTACAGTTCACCTTAATGAATGTTCAGTGTCTCAGTTCAGACCAGGTGAATGCACTGCCTTTATCCCAGAACACTGAATCCCAGGAAATCCCAGAAGAGCTTCCAATAGTGGCCAGGGACATTGATGCCACAGTAATCTTTCCCCCTTCAGGAAACTCCCACAGCAAGACTAGCAGGATCAGAAGGAAGCAGCTCCTTTTCCACTAGAAAGACCTGTGAGTTCTTCCACATGTGCCCGTCTCCAGCTGCCTCCTTGGTCACTCAAAGACAACCGCTTTCTTCTTCTCACCAAACTTGGCAAGGAACAGACAGAAAAAGGGACTTCTGATTGCCTTCATTAAACCATGAGACAATAGTATTACCTGTTACTCCCTTTTCGTCTATAATGTTTGCTGCTGCTTTTGTCACAGCTGTGTTCAAAATATCACTGCCCACTGCATTCATTCGCCGAGAGTTCAGAGCTCGCTTCTGCTTGCTTGTACCAAAGGCCTCAATGCACAAATCCATCTAAGCAAGAAAGATGCAAACTGAAACACACTACTGAACTGAAGACACTTTGCACACAAGAAGAAAACTCAGCTAACACCACTTGTTCCACATTCACACTCTCTTAAGAAAACTTCAAACATTTCACTGGGCACAACCCAACCATGCAACAAGCGCTGATTTGCAAGGGTCAGGAAGTAACTGAGATTGCAATCAAACCTAAAATAACTATGAAAATTCTGCAAGGTGGGCACTAATAATGTACTGCCTCATAGACCTGTAAGGCACAGTGGGACTGCTGAAACTACACTGGTTTACCCAGCAGTAAACCAAACATCACAGTCTCAGATAAGTATCATTTGCCACTGTTAGTGGGATCGCAGCAGAATATGATACAGGATTTCAACTTTACCTTCTCCCTGTAGGATTTATTCTGATAATCCTTTGTGTCATCAGGTATTAAGTTATCTATAAAAGAACAAAAGTTAGTATGCTTGGATTGTTGGAGCAAGGACAGCACAGTTATTTGGTATCCCTTTAGCTGTAATCCATTACTAAAACACTTAGCACATCACTTCAAGATCTCCTCCACAGGACTTTGTCAATTACAGAACACATCGAATAAGAGATTATGCACCTAGAACACAAAAGGAAAGACAGGCCAATTATTGCTATAAAGTCTATGAGCATTACACATGGACTGCAGCACAGGGGAAAAATAACCTCCAAAAAGACCAGATTCTTTGGGTTATCCTCCTGAGTTCAATAACAAAAAAAGCAGTTCTGCTGAAGAAAAGCTGTTTTGGTTTTTCAGTGATCCAGTCCCTTGACCTGACAATTTCTAGGCTTCCCTCAGCAGAGCACACCTAGACAAGGCTACACTATTCTGAACAGTGGCAACTTTGCTACCAACTCCAGAATCTCCACTCTCCCACACATAACACTCTCTGGCTAACATCTACCCTAAATTTCACCTTGATTCATTCCCCCTGTTTTCACATCATTCAGTGCTTCAGAAGGAGAGTGTAATGTATCCTCCTTCCTTCATGCTTAAGGAAATAAGGCAGAAATGATGACGAAAGAGCAGACAGGGAGAAAACAGAGTTTTGTTGTCAGCAATCAAGCAGTCAGTAGCTGAATGCATATGTAGGTGTAGCGTGCTGTGACTCTGGTGCTGGGGTTAAACACAGTATCTTCTTACCTGACAGCAAGGGCTGCATGTTGAATATTTCAGCATTATACACTTCCATTTGCCCAGAGTCCTTGTCTAACACACCAATAAAATACCTGGGAAGAAGAGGGGCAAATCATTTGTGAGAGACAGTCCAATGGAACGCATGGCATGGTGAGGTGTCCCTGCTTATGGCAGTGGGGTTGGAACTAGATGATCTTAAGGATCTTTCCAACCCTAACTATTCTATGATTCTATGTTTTAAAATACATAGTGCAAAGCCATGCATAATCCTCACATTCTGCCAATTATTCTGCTTTGCAAATATGAGTTTTCCAGGCACATTTTCAAGAAGGGGAAAATGGATGACCCAGGGAATTACAGACCAGTCAGTCTCACCTCTGTGCCTGGCAAAATCTTGGAGCAGATTCTCCTGGCAGGCATGCTGAGGCATATGAAAAACAACAAGGTGCTTGGTGACAGCCAGCATGGCTTCACTAAGGGGAAATCCTGCTTGACCAATTTGGTGGCCTTCTCTGATGATGCTACGGAACTGATGGACAAGGGTAGAGCAGTTGATGTCATCTACGTGGACTTGTGCAAAGCATTCGACACTGTCCCACATGACATCCTTGTCTCTAAATTGGAGAGACATCAATTTGGTAAGTGGACCACTCGGTGCTTAAAGAACTGGCTGGATGGCCGCACACAAAGAGTTGTGGTCAATGGCTCAGTGTCTGGCTGGAGGCCAGTGACGAGTGGTGTCCCTCAGGGATCGGTGTTGGGACCAGTCTTGTTCAACATCTTTGTTGCTGACATGGACAGTGGGATTGAGTGTGCCCTCAGCCAGTTTGCTGATGACACCAAGCTGTGTGGTTCAGTGGATCCACTGGAGCGAAAGAATGGCATCCAGAGGGACCTTGACACACTTGTGAGGTGGGCTGATGCCAAGCTCATGAAGTTTAACCATGCCAAGTGCAAGGTCCTACACCTGGGTCGGAGCAATCCCAGGCACAGCTACAGGTTGGGCAGAGAGGAGATTCAGAGCAGCCCTGCAGAGGACTTGGGTGTGTTGGTCAATGAGAAACTGAACATGAGCTGACTGCAGTGTGCGCCTGCAGCCCAGAAAGCCAACTGCATCCTGGGCTGCATCAAAAGGAGTGTGACAGCAGGTCAAAAGAGGTGATCCTGCCCCTCTACTCTGCTCTCATGAGACCTCACCTGGAGCATTGTGTGCAGTTCTGGTGTCCTCAACATAAAAAGGACATGGAAGTCCAAAAGAGGGCCATGAGGATGATCAGGGGACTGGAGCATCTCCCATACAAAGACAGGCTGAGAAAGCTGGGACTCTTTAGCCTGGAGAAAGTTGGGGCTGCGTGGGGACCTCATAGCAGCCTTCCAGTATCCAAACGGGGGCCTATAGGGATGCTGGGGAGGGGCTCTTCATTAGGGACTGTAGTGACAGGACAAGGGGTAACGGGTTCAAACTTAAACAGGGGAGGTTTAGATTGGATATAAGGAGGAAGTTCTTTATTGTGAGGGTAGTGAGGCACTGGAATGGGTTGCCAAGGAAGTTGTGAATGCTCCACCCCTGGCAGTGTTAAAGGCCAGGTTGGATGAAGCCTTGGGTGACATGGTTTACTGTGAGGTGTCCCTGCCCATGGCAGGGGGGTTGGAACTAGATGATCTTAAGGACCTTTCCAACCCTAACTATTCTTTGATTCTATGATTCACATTTAGAATTTCACAGTAAAATGAGTTGCCGCACACATGCACTTATATAAAAATATAAGACTTGTTGTCCTAAGTAAATGTAGAAGTTTTATGACAACTAAATTAGCTCCAGAATGCTAAATTGTCTTTGGCCGTTTTTGATGTGCCAGAACATTTGGCTTCTCTTCTATGCTATGTATATGTTATGTATAGTGCTTCTATGCAGTTGCCTATGTTTTTAAAGCTTTGGTGCCTTGTAGCCAGTTCTCTGCTTAGTACAAGTCACCTTTAAGCCCTCAGAGCTCCCTGGAAATGTGACTTTGCCACTTCTGAAATACTGTAATTTCTCTCACGTAACTTCCTTTTCATCCCACACCTCAGAGGGGCAAGCCCAAATGGTTTATGCAGCTCCTCACTATGTCTCATGACCCACAAAGAAGAACAGGCTGTATGTCACCCTTGGCTAATATGGACCAAGTTATCACCTGCAGCAGTTTCTTATCCAGCCAGAAGAGCTCATTCCATATGGCCCCTTCTGACTTGTACCTGAACTTCTTCCAGTCCATAACACATTTTCCTAGAAGTCAAAACACACTTCCTGAAGCAAAAACCCACCTGCACAACAGGCTGCCTGCTGCAGTGACAGCAACCCTCTGTGCTCTCAGAGGAGCTGCCCACATATAGTGGGAACCTCAGCACCTCCTGGCCAGAAATGATTTCTGGGCAGTTCCTGCTGTCCCAGGAAGCCAAGAGGTTGGGTGGGCTAAACTCAGAATAAAGAGGGTGGTTGATCAGAGCTAGTTTCTGCTCCCTGTTATGCTTACTTGAGCAGCTGTCAATGCACATTTTTAGGCTAACAGCTGCTAAGAGCAATAGGAATGGATCCACTGGAGGAAATCCTCATACACACAGCTGAAGCAGATGTGGGAGAAAAGGGACAGAAGGATGGCGTGGGAAAACTTGAAAGAAACGCAAGAAATTACTTAATTGATTCTTGCCTGCATCTCTGTGGATCCTGAGGCATGTGCACACCTAATGCAAAACTAATACCTGAAACTGAACGTATTATCAGCAGTTAGCTTGCCTTGTTAGTGTCCATAGTTCAGGATCTTCAGAGGTGCAGATAAGAACAACTTAAGCCATTAAAACCATCTCTTAATCAGTGCCCAGAGATAAGACTGCTAAATATGCCTACAAGTAACACTGCATTGATATCTGTATCATACATACTCAGAAAACTGAATTTATGTTTCAAACTCAAGAAGAAAAAGCTCCTTGATGCTTTTTTTCAGCTATAGTATCTTAAACTGAGGACTATTACATCTGAAGGTAGAGTTCTCCATGTTTCACTTCCCAGAGAAAAGAACAAAGATTAGTATTATTTTGACATACTATTTGCAGAGGTGAAACCTGTTCCTTTTACAGAATAGAGTACTTCAGCTGGAAGGAGCCTATAGTGATCAACTAGTGCAACTGCCTGACCAAGTCAGGGCTGACCAAAAGTTAAAGCATGTTATTAAGGGCATTGCCCAAATACCTCTCAAACACTGACAAGCTTGGAGCATCAACCAGCCCCCTAGTAAGCCTGTCCCAGAGTCTGAACACCACCTCTGTAAAGAAATGCTTCCTAATGTCCAGTCTTACTCAGAACTCTGGACCACCAGGACACCAACATCTGCAAACACCTCCTCTCCCTAAAAGCTGTATACAGCTCTACTTTTTACTCCCCCACCTGCACTTTAACTAGTCAGATACAAATCACATCAGTACAGTCCAACTAGAGATGACCTACGCAAGCAAACCACGTGGGTCAAGTGGAGTAGACCTACAGAGTAAAGCACTTGGTACCAAGATCCTGACATGCACATTAAATGCATTTCAGTCTTCTGTAGGCTAGTAGGAGCAATAATATGTATCAAATGAGAAAATAAACCCCTTTGGGTATAACAAGGCAAGATTATTTCACACTGGCTCTCTACCCTTTTGGTGATGGTTCTGTTAGAGACTGGGAAAGATTTCACATACAGGATACTTAGAGGAGAACCAGTGGGATCTGACCCAATGCCACAAAGGTCATATTCTTAGAGCAGGACATGTAAAGACTGGTGAATTCACCAGTGTTTTTTTTACAGTGTGTGGCAGCTTGTTATTTCATATAGCAACACTGTGCTGTGGCCCTGAAGTTAAATGGTGATTAATGACCCAGAAGGTTCCTGGGCAGCAGCAGATGATCTTGGCAAATTCTTAACATTAATTTGCAAAGCAATGTAAAGTGCACAAACTATGCAGATGCCAGATGCTACAGTCTCCCAACAAATCAAATCATGGCCTCCATGGGAACTTCTGAGCCACATTTAAAAAAGGCTACCAGGAATTTTGTGTATGAGCAACACCTCTGTTTCTGCCTCCAAGTTCGTACCCATTTTGCTAGCAATCCATACCTGCATAGGGAATTACATTTCATAGCTCCGCTGCCAAAGTTATTCCCCACATATGAAAGCCTTTCAGTTTCTGAGACCTGAAAAACAAAGGAAAATTACTTGAGTATTGACTCAGAATAACCTTTTCTGCATTTCATTTTCCCTGGTGCCACAAAGCTCTACATTCCTAGACACACTAGCCCACCCTGGGTACACCCTGCATCGGGTCAAAATCTTTAACAGACAACATTTCTTGAAGCTGGGACCACCAATGATATATATTTCTACCTTAGCTTTCACCTCAGCTAGAAGATGAGGAACCGCTGCAAAGAAATCATGTGAATAGTAATTTAAACGTAGAGTCTATGTGTGTAATATAATTTTTAATGACCTACCTAAAGGTCTAGTACTGCCAAGTGACTGCAATTCACTGACTATAAAAAAGAGCCAGCACTACCACAAATGCTTCAAACACCTAAATGCATTTCAAAATATTTGTGTTTCTACTATACTACAGTGTGTTTCCCCTGAGTAATCGGAATTACTCATAACTGGCTGAAAAACAAATGGCTGAAAAGCCATTTATTCACTGAATCATGCAAGTAGGCAGCTGTACAACTTAACAATAGCAGAACAAAGCAACTTCTGACTTTATATCTTTTCCCTGAAGGGAGAGCCAAGATTAAATTTCCTTATAATGTAACTTAACAAGAACAACAAAAAAAAATTTAATAAAGACTCCACTGTGTTCACTGCATAAACATAACACAGCAGATTCTGTGACCAAATGGACATGACTAGTTGTTAAGTAACAGCTTTTCAAACATTTTTTCCCTCTAGGTTATTAAAATAAATCATGAATACACACGCAACTTCAGTGCTTAAACCTTTGCCTAAGAATACCATGTACACATCAAATTTTTGTCAAATAAGCACATACTCAGCTCTGATGGAAATTTACTCATGCATCCATCTTGATATCCTTAATCACAAACATCCCATATTGCAATTTTTCAGATTCCTGTCTGTTCCAAGAGTTAAGTCACAATCCCAAGAGGGTGACCATGACATGCTCCACAGAAGCCATATGGCCCTGTACCCACTTCTCAAGGTCCAAGGACACCTTGTGGGTCTCTGCAGAAGTGCAGGGAGCATGGCTCACCAGCACAGAGCACTCTGCAGGGTAAGGGAAGGGTTCTCCCATCCCAGCCAAGGGTTTCCCTGTTCTGTCACACCCCATCACGCCCACCTCCATTATGGCAGCAGCCCACATAAGAACCAGAACTTCAAAGAATGACAAAATCAAACAAGCTGGAAAAGACCTTTAAGATCATTAAGTCAAATTGTTCCTAACACTGCCAACACCACCACTAAAACATGTCACTAAGGGCCTTGTCTATGTGGTTTGTGAACACTTTCCAGGGATGGTGACTCCACTGCCCTGGGCAGCCTGTTCCAATGCCTCACCACCCTTTGGAGAAGGAATTGCTCCTAATCTCCAGTCTAAACCTTCCATGGTGCAGTTTGATGTTGCTCCCTGTTGCCCCTATCCCTCATTCTTTGGGAGAAGAGACCGGCCTCCTCCTGGCTCCATCCTCCTTTCAGGTAGTTGTAGACAATGATAAAGTCCCCCTGAGCCTTCTCTTCTCCAGACTAAACACCCCCAGGTCCTGCAGTCGCTCCTCATCACACTTGTGCTGCAGGCCCTTCATCAGCTCCAGTGTCCTTCTCTGGACTCAGTCCAGCACCTCAGTGTCTCTTCTAGTGAAAGGCCCAGAACTGACCATGAGATTTGAGATGTGGATTCATCAGTGCCAGGAACAATCACTACCCTGGTGCTGCTGGCCACACTATTTCTCATACAGGCCAAAATGCTGTTGATGCCTTAATTTCCTCTGAAATGCCAGAGATTCTGTGAAATTTGGAAACCAGTCCTCTGTGCCACAAAGCCTGGGGCTAATCTGTGAATATGTTTTGGTTTTTGGTTTGGGTCTTTTTTTTTTTTTTTTTTTTTTTT
>NDXB01011905.1:47568-71413 GCA_002631895.1 Agapornis roseicollis
TTTTTTTTTTTTTTTTTTTCCTAAATTTGCAACAAAGCAAAGTTCAACACAGATCTTCTGAGCCTTGTGCATGATACAGTAAGAACAGCTGGAGGAGGGCAGCAGGCAGGTGTCTGGAGAGGAACAGCAGTTTCCCACAAATAGGCCTAAGTGTCTTGACTGGGGTTTCTAGCTCCTCCTTGCAGGAGCTGCCATGAGCCAAAAGGGAAACATACAAACAAAAAAAAACCAAAACCAAAAGGCGAAAACATTCTGCTGCCTGCCAAGGTAGGGATCCTTGGTGCATCCTTGGTATGGGAGTGCGTGCAGCTTCCTCCTGGATCCAGAGGATAGTAGTAAATGGCACAATGTCTGGATCCACATCAGTGGCAAGTGGTGTTCCTCACAAGTTTGTATTGGGACCAGCACTATTTAATGTCTTCATCAGCGACACAGTGGAATTGAGTGTACCCTCAGCACATTTGCAGATTACATGAAGCTGAGTGGGCCAGCCCAAGGGACAGGATGCCATCCAGAGGGACCTGGACAAGCTCGAGAGTTGGGCCCATACAAAACTCATAACAGGGCCAACTGCAGACTCCTGCACATGGGCTGGGGAAATCCCTGGTATCAATAAAGGCTGTGGGATGAAGGGATTGAGTAACCCCAAGAAGGACTTGGGGGTATTGGTAGATGAAAGACTGGACATGAGCAGGCAGCGTGTGACTGCAGCCCAGAAGGTCAATCATATCTTGGACTGCATCCAGAGGAGAGTGGCCACCAGGTCAATGGAGGTGATTCTGCCCCTCTGCTCTGGTGAGACCCCACCTGGAGTGCTGTGTCCAGCTCTGGAGTCCTCAGTACAGAAAAGACATGGGCCTGTTGGAGAGGGTCCAGAGAACGGCCACAGAATATTTCATGGGGACGGAGCACCTCTGCTGTGAAGAACTGAGAGGGTTGGGGTTGTTCAGTCTGGAGAAGACTCTAGGAAGGTCCCTTCAAACCCAAACTATTCTGAGTCTATGCTTCTGTATCTCCAACAGGCCCTGCCGCCTTCCGGCACGACTCTCCATGCCTAGGATGCAGCAGTGCCGCTCTCGTTACACGACGAGACTAGGGCAGGCACACGGTACCAGCTGCACGGCACGTACCACAGACGGTACCATTTCGGGGCGGGAGCAGCTCCAGGCTTCCGCGGCCGTCCTCACGAGGCCCGGCTACAGGCGGCCGCGGGAGCGTGCTCTTCAGGTGAGCCCTTACCAAAATCCTCCGGTGCTTCTTCCGGGGGTGTGCCGTGTCCCTGTTTCGGTAGACGGTAAACCGCATGGAGTCGGTCCGCTGCAGCCTGCCGTTGGAGAACTGCACTGCAAGGCGGTGAAGAGAGACCGTAAGCCAGGGTGGCCTGGCCTAGCCCGGCCCTGCCCTGCCCCGCAACCTCGATCCCACTCCCGTCCGCCCCATCTCGGCTCCCGCCTCACCCAGCACCGCCGGCTGTTCCGAACCGGGGTCTCCGCGGTAACGCCAAGTGGCGCTGGCAGCGGCGGCGGCCATGGCGGCAAACGGCAGGGGCTGGAGCCGGCTCTCGGGGAAAGAGGACTCGTCCAATCACGGCTGTGCTTATTGTCTTGTCTGGAGAGGAGTAGGGAGGAAGATGGCGGTGCCGTGGCCCATCAGTAATGAGGGCAGTGATTGGTTGATGACCGGGCAGGCCTACCCGCCCACGCCCACCGAGCGGGTTGCTGCACGATGGCGTCACTTCCGTCCGACGGCGCTGCCGCTGCAGCGGAGGACCCGTGAGGGCGGAGCCGCGAAAGCGAGGCACAGGGCAGCGGGGGCGACGGCGGCGACGGCGGCGACAGCAGCAGCCTCAGCCGCGCCCGGTCCTTCCTGCCTCCCAGGGCGCCCCGCCGCGGCCCTTCCCGACCCGAGAGCAGAGGCAGCGGGGGGGCGGGGACCGCAGGTGAGCGGTGGCGATGGCGGGCCCGGCGGGTGATGCCGGCGCCAGGCAGCGGGGGAGGGGCGGGTGACGCGGGCGGCCGGAGAGCGCTCCTGCTACAGGCAGGCAGCCGCCCCTTCCCCGTCTCCTGTTCTCACCCCGGGCAGAGCTGCTAGGCCAGCTGGGAGCACTCGGTAGACCGAGGTGCCTGGCAGGGTGGTGCGCTGCTGGCGGAACGGAGCGGCCGCCGGAGCCACTCTGGGGGAGAGCGCAAGAGGTCAGAACGCCGCCGGTGATGCGGAATGGGCAGCTGCGGGTGGCAGTAGCAGTAGATGCTGAGGTGGTGGCAGGGGTCGCGGTCCCCTTGTTGTTGAGAGGACCCCCCAGGGCAGCAGGCAGGCCCCACGGGCTGCTGCTGGCTTTGCTTCTCTCGGCGCCGCAGAAAAATCATGGGATTTCCATGTGTTGTTCAGGTCCGTAGGCCGGGTCAGTCATGGGCTGATGTCCACAGGGTCACACCGGCGAATGCAGGGCGCCTGCAGTGGTCGGGCACTCTTTCAGGCAGAGTCCGGTGGAATAGAGCTGGTACTTGGCCTCTGTCTTGGGTCTTCTTGAAATGCTTTTGGCTTCGACCTTCTGACTACGTACACCGCGGTTATGCTGAGCTGAGATGCTGCGTTTGAGAAGGAATTTCTGGGGGGCCTTTTTTGCTGAGTCTGCAGTGATGTTTGATAATTGAACCATATCCCGTCTTGTGAAGGACAGCGTGCTAGTGGAGAAGTGTTACATGTACTACTGCTGTATAAAAGTCGCGTGCACACCAGTTGTTTTTCTGGAATGTGTTATCTCTGTGGCACTTACACCTGTAGATGCCAGTTTTCCTCATGGTTGTGCTAACAAAGGCAAACTCTGCAGTGTTCAAGTTGGTAGCTGTGTTAGGTTCTGCTGTAACCCCACATGTTATAAAGAAAGGGAAGTCCTGTGCCAGAGCAGAGAAGGAAGTTACCATCTCTGGACCAAAAAAAGCTGCTTCTTGCACCTTTCAAAAATTATTAAGAAGGAATTTAGTTAATTTGGCATAATGCATTCAGGCCGTGTAAGTTGTAACCCTTTGTGACCTTTTGTGACTTTCAAATAGTGATTAAGACAATGAGTTCTTTCAAATTCTCCATTAGCATGTGCCTCTTTTGGGGTTTGTAGCAAGGTTTTAGTAGCTGACAGGCTGCGGGAGTTTATTCTGTGAGAAGACACCAGAAGCTACTCCATACAGGACAAAGCCTGTTCCAGCCAGCTCCAAGATGGACCTGCTGCTGGCCAAATAACATATTTAAGAAAGGCTAGAAAACACTGGGCAACAGCAGTTGTGAGAGAGGAGTGAGAAAAACAGCCCTGCTGCCACCATGGTCAGTGAAGACGGAGGGGGAGGAGGTGCTCCTGGTGCCAGAGCAGAGATTCCCTGCAGCTGGTGGTGAAGACCATGGTTAGGGATATTGTCCACCTGAAGATCATCAAGGTCCACAGTGGAGCAGGTGGAGTGCCTTAAGTGAAGCTGCTGCTTATGGAGAGCCTACCCTGGAGCAGGCTCCTAACTGCATATGCGGCCCATGCTGGAGCCAGTTCGCTGGCAGGACATGTGGACCAAGGGGGGCCCACACTGGAGTGGTATGCTCTGGAAGGACTGCACCTTGTGGGAGAGACCCACACTGGAGCAGTGAAAGAGTGTGAGGAGGAAGGAGCAGCAGAGATGAAGCACTGTCAACTCACCACCATTCCCACTGTGTTTTCCCCTACACTGCTTGAGGGGAAGAGGTAGAAGAATTGGGAGTGAAGTTGAGCCTGGGAAGAAGGGTGGGGGGAATGTGGTTTTGGTTTTCTTTCTTTCTTTCTATCCTACTCTTATTTATGGGCAATAAACTTAATTAATCTTCCCCAAGTTGAGTGTTTTAGATGGTAATTGGTGAATGATTTTTTCCTTATCTGAACCCCCAAGGCTTTTCGTCTTTCTCCTGCATCTTGCTGAGTCAGAGAACAGCTGGGTGGGGGTCTTATAAACCCCTCACAATGCCAAAATAGGCAGAACTGTGCAGTGTATCCATGAGGCTAAAAAGACAATGTTAGAAGATGAATTTTGGAAATGACTTTGGGAAGATCAGGGCCAGACAACTCAACAGTTCTCATTTGAACAGTCATCTGTTGAATTGGTTGTGTGGATATAGTTATTTGATTGTCTAAAGGCATGTAATACTAATGAATCCATTGTGGTGATGGCAGACTAATATTTCTTACTTCCATCTAAACTATTTTCTGGCAAAGTACATGTGTATGCAGTTAATTTTTAGTTTCACTGGCATTAAAGTCTTAGGCAAAGAAATCAGCAAGGAAGGTTGTTGAGCAGGGTTGTTTAAAGTTCTTGAATCTCTGGTAGATGGTGAAGTTGAAGAGCTAGATTTAGAAATTATTGTGATATTAAGCAAGGAGACATCATACTGGCTCTGAGCTGCCTTTGGGATCTGTACCTGAAGACCTTTGCTTCTGCATGGTGTTTCTTGTTCGGTTAATAAACTGGGGTGATGGTAGGCAGGAGAAGCTGGCAACTAAGTTTGCTTTGCAACACTGGACATTGTTGTGAGAGAACCATGGCAGTGACAGAGACTGCCATGGTACCACAAATCTCAAGAGAGGTTTTTTTGAACTGATAATGTAACTGAGTTCAAATCAGTTCTTGTTGATGGTAGCTTATCTTCCCATGCCCTTAAATGGCTTTACTGCCAGTTCTGTGTTGCAGCATTCTCTGATTTTCCCTTTCTAAATAAATCAGATAGTGGTAGTGCCCAAAAACCTGTCTTCAGGTGTTTCTTTGTGCAGTGCCTATAAAACGTTTTGTGCTCTGGGAAGCAACCGTTTTTAGCTTCCCAAGATCAAGAACAGAATTTGTTATCATAATCTTGTTTGTTATTGATACCTAGGAAACACTGTGCCTTTGTAAGTTGACCAGAAAAGCATATGTGAACTCTTGAGAGAGACTGATGCCTATGAAAGCTATGGTACTGACCTTGAAGCTCAACCAGGGGTTAGCCAAGAATTACAACGGGACAGTGTTCTGTGAGTTAAGAATATACAGCAGTGTAGGTGTGTTAAATTGTGGAATTACCACAAGAAAGCAACCCCCCAATGACAAGCTGAGATGGTGCATCAAAACGTGTGTCACGTTTCAGTCTCCTGTGTGTCTTCCTCTGAACCGTCAGCTACACTTCAGGATCTGGAGACCAAGAGATGCATCAGAAGGTTGGGAGGAAGTGAGTAGAAATGTCAGAAAACAGAAAGATGGCCATGTCACAGGTAGTGCCTCTTCAGTGTCTAGGAAAAATTTAGCCATTTTTAGGAAGTGTTCTGTTGCTTCTTTCAAAGATATTTTTTTGCTCCTGGCAAGCTGTGCTCTTACTGTTTGTTAATGACTTGGTGTTGCCATGAGATAGACTATCTCTCTGCAGTACCTTTCAGATGACGAGAAAATACTAAACCATACTTTAATCTCTTCTCTGGAGGGCTGGTGTAATCAGCAGCAGCTTTTGCAGTGCAGTTTATCCTTTCTGATTCTTAGACTAGCTGTAACTCATCCTCCTTGACAATAAATAGGGAGATAAACTGTGTGAGTAGAACTATATATAAAACTTGGCTAAGGAAGCACCTCAAATGAGATCCTGTAAGCTCAACTGTCAGTCGTGAAAGTCAGTAGTTGCAGGTGCTTATCAGACACACACAAATGCCTTTCATGTTAGGCACTCACTGTATTGTCACATACACAAAAGTGATGTAATGCTGAAGTCTGCTGTAGTTACATGGCACAGATACAGAAACTGTTTTAACAACTGTTAACTAAAATTTCACCATATGTTCAGATTGAAAACGCTCTCGAGCACAAAATCCATACCATCCATGTTTCGAAGCAACAAAACTTGCCGAAGATGTCAAAGTGAAGACTTCCATTTCTTCTTGCCTCTGTGCTCCCACTGTCCTGCTGAATTGTTAAAAACCCAACTGGTAGTTAAAAACCTAACTGACAGTAGAAAGCATTTTCTAAAATAACACATCTACCACTGACTCCTATCTAGATATGTATGTGTAGTTCAGGCTTCAGGGGAGCTTTATATGAGGTGTATTTTTTTAGCGTGTTGCTTAAGCACAGCACAAGTGCATTGTAATGTTTTGTAGAATGTCATTTAAGCTAAAGGGAAAAAGCAGTTATGTTGGCATGCTCTCAAATTTGGGCTATATGCCAGGAATTCCTGCAAGCTTGGTACCTAGGATACTGACTGGGTTTAAATACAGATTTTTGGGAATGGGGTTTGAGATGCAAGCAATAAATTGTCCTTCACTTACCTGATAAAGAAAAACCAAGTACCTAGTCTGAAGTTTTCATTAGTGTATTTGTATGTGAGATGTGTTCTGATACCGTTCTAATGAGTCATATAGTTGAGGCAGCTTTTGTTGGTTTAGTAACACAAAATCAGTTACTTTGCAAACTTTTCAAAGCTTCCTTAGGGGAAACTTGAGGTTGCATTAAAGTTTTTTGTATGCTTGACTGTGTGTGTTTGACTTCTTAACAGTGGCTCAGGATTATAGTGTAATCTAAACTGTGTCCTGTAGTATTGGACATAGTAATAAAATTGTAACTAGATCATTATTTGGAGTTGTTATTTTTCACACTATTTTTTAATAAGCTAACCTTAATTTTTTATTTATTTATTTTTTTTTTTAAGAAGTGAAAGAAAAGGTTTGGATTCTGTAGCAGTTTCAGTTCAGGTGTACATAAATACTTCTCCCAGCATGCTGCAGCTTAAGTATTAGAGCAGAAGGATTTGCTGGAAAAAAGGGCTGTAAGTCCACAAAGTATTCTCAATGCTAATCATACAAAAAATAGAAAGAAGCCATATGAAGAAATTATTACCATTAGAAGAAGTAGAAATATGTGCTAATAAAATCTGATTTTCTATGGAAAGATCTAGTGTCCCTTGTTGTGCTACTTGGTTTTCTTACCAGCTGTCCCTTGTGTTTCCTGACTGGGCAGATGGCTGCATGAGTGTTTTATTGGTAGCTATGTGTTCAAACTGGTCAGCTGGCTGGGTTTGGGTGTTTTGTGGTGTTTAAATCTGGCTGCTTCTCTAACCAGGCGCCAACAGAAAATATGGGAATTCAGTATCTGATCTCATCTTTGTTAAATTTGGTTGGAGTTGACAGACTCTGAGGTTAATAGCTAATGAGAAATGACTAAACAGGCTGTGTAACTGTAAACTGTAGGTATTTTTCCTTAGAATTTCAGAACACTTGCATATCATCTTCCCAATTAGGTATTTTTAGTCTTGGTTCTTTCTTAATATGGAAAGCTTAGTTTAAGAGATTTAGGCTATATATTCATCCACATATACCATATATATGAGAAATATTATACTGTGTGTCACCATGAATGTCAAAGCTCCTCTGCACAGCCCTAAGGGAGCTTGGAAAGGCAATAGCAGGAGGGTGAGCCTAAACACTACCCTGCAGAGCTGCTCACCAGGCCATCCCTGGAGCTAGCCCATCACAAGCCCATCTCTGCAGGCACAGTGGGAACCTAAATCAAGACCCCCAGGAAAGGAGCACCCTATCCAGGCCCCTGCTAGGGCAGTCCAGCAGAGCATCTGCCCAGTGTCCCCTCATACTAAAGGGGTTGCTGCCCACTGCAGAGATACAGGGTCTGCAGGGAAAACCGAAAGTCCCATGATACTTATTATGGGATGATTGCATGAGAAACTGAAAGTGGGGCAAAGGGGTAGTTTAGGAGCTTTGAGGAGGGACAAGTATGGAAACACAGAGGGAATGAAAAGGGCTAATCATGTGTAGGCAGTTGGCTGGTTAGTAAACTTGCCTGACCGTGCCCCACATGTGATCAGTGCCATCTATCCTGCTTCTCACTGAGTTCCTTCCTGTCTCTCCTGTGTGAGGGATCTGTGGTTACTATGAATGCAGCTACAGGCCAGAGGTTCGCTGTGTCCGTGGGGCATTGACTGAAGCCAGTGTGGGTATGCAAGTGTCTAATAGCCAGCAGAAATCAAACTGGATGAGAGGGTGAATTGGCCTGGGAGCAAGGGGGTTTGTGGGTCTGTTTTGCAAACAGGCAGAGCACTCAAAACAGTCACATGGTAGCTGTATAACATGCACAGTTTATTAAACAAGCACACTAAAGCAAATAAGCACACTGATGTGAATCAGATATATATCTGTGTATGTAGTTAACAAGCACAATAAAGCAATTCAGAGATATCTGTATGTATGCATAGCACATAGGTAAATTAGCATTGCATCAAATCATTACCTCATAGAGAGAAGAGAGATTAAGAAGAAATACATTGCCAGTTACCACCAAATCATCATCTATGCCCACACTTCAAGCTGGGAAGTCCCATTGCAGGTGATGCTGGGAGTCTCAGGTAACTGGGAAAACTCCCACATAGGATGTCCATCTATAGGTGAGGCTTCAGAGGCCTGCTTTTTTTTCTCAGAAACACAGCTGGCTTTATGCTAGATCTATAATTTTTTACTTGTGAGGCTGTGCAGTTTCTCACTTTCTCACTGTTGGCCTCACCAAGAGCATTGGCCAGGCCCTCTGGCATGGCCAAATGTGATGGTCATAGAACAGCTGCATGCATGTTTTCCTGCCTCTTTCCAACAGGTATTCATAATGGATAAAAATATATATACTTTCTCAAATACACTTTGTAAAAACCTGCTTCATTAATGCTTTTCATAGTCATGAGAGGGAGTCGACTCTCAGTTAGGTTCCATTACAGGGTCCGTAAGGGCAGCTCTGGATGTGACAACACCTGTATCTACAAGATTGTTTCTGTGTACCTGTGACAGTCTACTGGCAACTGGAGACAGGCTGTGGCCTAGGAACTTGTATGCATGCAGACTGGGAATGGGGAGACTGGGACCCACAGGACAGCTACTGGGAGGGCCGGCTGCTGGAGGAGTCTTGCCTGCATGTGTCCTCCTGACAGAGAGGAGAGCAGGATGAGGCCTTTGCTGCTACCTGTGTTTGTGTGAGTGCTGAGTGTGTATACATATGCTCCATGCATGTGTGCCTGCTGGGAATCCATCTTCTATGACTTTCCTGCTGCAATCTGTGGACATTTAACAATAGCAGCAGTCTCACCTCTCATGGGCTGTTGGTATATTTTCCTCCAGCAGTGAAGAGGCAAGTTAAGTATTCAAATATATCCTGAGCATATTTTTTTTATTCAGGGGCTAATTACCTTTTTTAAGTGCATAATCAAAATGCTAGGTAGAAGATGTTTCCTTATTGATTTTTACCAAATTATTCTTAAAGAAACCCCTTAGTTCTTTCCTAAGACTCTTTAGGAATAACAAAACAAGCTGCAAAATAATAAAGCCAGAAAGGTAAGTATATATAAACCTTTGCCTCCAGTGACTTGTGGTTTAGTGACTTCCCTAGGTAGAGGTGGCATCTGAATGCTTAATAGCTCTCGGTTATTCTTCAGTGCATCTACATAATTGCTGGTGAATTCACATGTACTTGCCCATGGCAAGGAGTTCTGTTTCATCTCATAGACCTTAGTCCAGGGACAGGCAGAAGGTTTGCCTTGCCGTCAGGGTTTCACAGAATCACAGAATGGTTTGGGTTGGAACAGACCTTAAAGACCGTCTAGTTCCCGCTCAACTGCAACAGACCAAGATGCCTTCCACTAGACTAGGTTGCTAGATGCTTTTTCGTGGCTTGCTGTTAAAATTTTTATGGCTCTGACTATTTTTACTATTGGTAAAGCTAGTTGTATAGTTTTACTGAACAATTAATAGTATTTGCTAAACAAGTATAGTGTATTTGTATAGTTTTACTAAACAAATTATAATTTTACTAAAACCGTATTGTACCAAACAATTTGGTAGTTTCTTTTCAATTGTGGTCATTTGTTCAATTATAGTACTAAGCTGTTCCCTTTCCCTCTGCTCTTCAAAAGGCCACTGGACTCTGTGTGCTGTTTGCACCACTGATGCTTCCCCTGGATCTGATCCATCAGAATGTTTCATCTGACTTTCCCTGTGTCCTCAGGGTATGAACTGGAGCTGGCTGAGAGCCTTCTGAAGGCTGGAAAGACTGACTGCTGAAACCACTCGCTACTCAGTTGGGAACATCTCTATCCTTCATCTGAGTAGGCATTTGCACACCATGTCATAGGATACTACCCATCGTGTGCTGGAGACGTTGGGTCACTTGACAGGAAAATGATAAGATGTGCAGCCTATCGGTGTTTCAGCATTGTTTTTACAGCCAGCTGTTGCTGAAGGGTGAGGTATCAGTGAAACAGGAGCGGAAGACAGACAGAATGGGTGTATCCCAAAGTATGCCACTCATAAGTATTTTGATAATGACATAAATGCTTTGCATGTATTTAGTAAACTGGAATAGCTGATATCTCACCAAATGTGGTATGTGGATAGTATATGATATATACAAATCAAATCTGGTTTATAATTTTCAGCTGATCTTGTACAAGATCTCAACTTCATTTGTGGGGTCTGTTTGTTGATTCTCATTCAAGGACTTCAGCCTTTATGGGGTAGTAGAAGTTAAATACAAAGCCAAATTAATGTTAATTGAAGCAAAACGGGTTTGTATTATTTCAGATGCATGAAGGATGCAGTCACTTTTGGGGACTTTAGGGAAGGACTCTCTGTGAACTCTGAAATCCCAAATCATTGGTCAGAACAAGTTCTGACTGTTTTTTCTGGTTCAGATATATATTCCTGCCTGGGCAGAAATACCTTGGACCATCCCTGTAGCCTCTCTTCCTTTCTGGAGTCCCTCACAGTGTTTTTACTGATGTGAAATCCTGTCCTCATGTTGCTAGGTGTTTTACACCTCCAGCCTTCTCTGTGTATTGGTTGGAATGCATTATTATACAGCCTTCTGAAGAATGCCACCCCCTGGGATTGGCTTGATAAGGGCAATGCATGAGCTCTCAAATATTTTGTCTTCTACAGTGTGTTTCCTAAAATGGCATAAAGCAGTACACAGACTGGGAACTGCTTGAGTGCTTGTGAACAGCTTGCTTCTAATGACCCTTGAAGCTGGAGCAGTCTCCACTGGGCCTGTGCTTTCTGCGGTGAAGGTACAAGTGGAATGATTTCATTCTTGGCTGCAGATGGGGCACAGCAAAGCTGCCCTTGTAGGTGGCAGTGCTAATGGTTCAGCACTGCTGCATTTTGGAAAATCACTGTAGTTAAAACTACAGTGCCCTCCAGTTCCAGTCCCGCAGGAAAGGATATCCCTTGTTTCTTCTGGTGTGGTGTGTGTCTGGTGTTTTCCAGGGCATCTGCCAAGTGGGCTGTAGCATTGTATGCTGTGTAGGTGAGCCCTCCATATAGCCACACAACTGTTCCTTGGAGCTGTCAGTCTTGACTGGGGGGCAGGGTGAAAAAAAAAAGGTCAGCTAGCCTCTTGGCCCCAAGAGCACACTGATGCTTAGTGATGGTACTCTAAAAGAGTTTGTTTGTTACTCTGGCAACTGTTACCCACCAGCCTCACCAATCTCCTCTCAAAATCCCCCCTAGATCTTTTAGTCCCATGATATCAAGAACAGACTGTTATCTCTGGTATAACACCTGGCCCATCTCGGAGGTGGGCAAAAGAAGATAAATGAACAATTATTCAGCAGTTGCCTCACAACTTTGCAGAGATGGCTGGCTGAAGGGGACCTTTCCTGACAGAGGCGATTGTGTGTGCATAGTGCTTGCTGGAACAAAGGAAGGCATAAGTTTAACTAGGTGTGCTGGGCAGCAGAGGCAGACAGCAGTGTTAGCAGCAGTACACTGGAAGCAGTCCTGGCCTCTGCCACATTCCAGACATTTCTTGCCAGGACTTGTGTCTCTTGTCACAACAGGCTCCTCAGTCTTCCTTTTGTCTGGGTGCTGGAGATCAGTGAGTTTCAGGGTCTGCTCTTTTGTTCCTCCTTCCTCCAGGAGGGCACCAAGAAGTATTTCCACCCTTTCCCTTGTCTTACACTTCTCTCAGAGGAAATGCATAGAAATAAAAACTGTGCAATTACAAAATTTGTCTTGTTTAATGTTTTTTAGTTTAATGTTATTTTTACTATCTTATTTTTATTTATTTTTTACTGCATTGGTAGTCAAAAATAAATAATCTCAGGTATTATCTGCATCCCTATTATTTAAAAAATAAAGTGCCAAACCCAAATTCTTCTGGATTATTACACAGCTTCATAGTGATAAGGGAGTACTGTGTCACAGTACTTAATTAAATCTCATTATGGTGTTGTTTCAGGCATCATAGCTTTAGTGTTGCCAAGTTAGTGGATTTTTTCATGCCACTAGTAAGCCTGGACCCTCTCCATTGCTGGAAGACATAAAGTGTCATTTATTTATTTATTGTTTCTGAATATTCAGGAAACAATTACAATTGAAGGCAGCACATAACTTGCCAGTAGAAATTCCAGATTTTCAATGTTTAGGTAAATCTGAAGTTCTTTGTGAGCCTGTACCTGTTGGAGAAGGCAAATGTTCTTTGTCCAGTGGGCTATGTCATGAAATCCTTTTCCAGCAAACACCTGAAAAACATATGTTGTTGTCCCATTACAGACGGAGGAGGTGGGTGAATGCCAGCTGCCTCAGCCGGGGAATAGTAGCTACTCTTGCAGTAGCTACAGCCTGACAGTTGAGGCAGTCTGGAGCCATTGTGTGACATCTATTGTGACCTAATGATTTTAGTCTTTGTGGTTTTCATTAGTTTGCCACCTGTTCTGGCACGAATTCAGATCTCTTCACCTACTATATACTACCAATTCCATTAATTTTATATAGCCTGATGTTAGTCAAGTGCCGCAAAAGCCACGAACTTGAGCAAGTCCCTTTGTTTGTCCAGGTTGCCCCTAAGGCGTTTCATAAGCCTGGGGATCAGAAAGTGGCAGCTGTTCACCACGCACTGGTGTCCATGGTAGCCTCAAGACAGGCTTAAGACCAGAAAGTATCTATAAGTCTTTCCTGCAGGACAGCTGTCTGTAGCCACCTCTCCTGGCAACACAAAACTTCCTTATTTAATGACAAAAAGTGTTACAGGGCAGGGTTCTCTGCCCACTCCTTCTGTAGCTATTGGAAACGCTGGCAAGTTTTGACTGAAGATACTAGTATTTTAAGTCCAACGTGGTTTATAGCTGTGGGACTGATAGAAAAGGGGGGAGGGGTTAGCTTTGTCCCCTTGCTGGATGGGACCAGCATGTATACAGCTTGTGCTTGTTCAGTTCTGCCAGTGGATGGTGTGACTGAGAAACGTAATCTCATGCTGCTGGCAGAATAACTTCCAAATGAGTTCAAAAGAAGTATGTTCTTAATAAAAGAAGATCAAGAACCTTTCAAGTTTCACCTGACATATTAATAGTGATAATCCAAGGCTGGGGAGCATTGCAGAGGTACTTTCCTTATAGGAACCAAGTTGCTGCTGGAAACCCACAGATCCTTCTGATTCCTCAGCTGCCTGCTTACGTATACATAAGTATGTAAATCAAGTGGTCTTCAGTGCATTGCTTGTCTTTCTCACCCTTAACAAGCACGGTCTTACAGCAGTATGTGTCTTGAAGTTAGCAGTCCCTGGTCTGTCCTGCCTTCCCTACTGTCTTTCGCCTTCAGTAAAGGAGAGCACAGAGCTTTGAGCTGCTGGTGTTTTGTGTGCTTCTGCAGGCTGAGAGAACCTTTGTGGACATGTGCTGCTGTTGCCCCGTACCTGTGATCTCGGGAGTTGCTCTGAGATTTTGCTTTTTCTGCTGATCCTGCTAAGTAAATAGTTAATCTATGTCCATCCAGGGGAACAAAACTGCAAAGTAATTAACAATCAACAATAACTGCTGTACCCATTTTTCTCTGAATGAATATGTGTACTAGCAGCCACTGCCCCTGGCCTGGCAACCTTCTGAGCAAAGTCAATGTGTAAAGTGAAACACCTGCAAAGAATTTGAGTCAAATGTGACTATGAGAAGCTTTGTATACAGTTTACTCACATAGCTTATGACTGTGCATATAAGCAAATGCAAATATATTTTGTTCACAACCTGTGCATTTGAGGACAAAATTGCTGAAAAGGTGCAGTCACATTTAATCCCATTTCAAAAGCGTAATTCTTTCTGCATGACCTTTCATTTAGCTAATTTACAGTCATCTTGTGTCACATGATGCTGTGGTATTGCTATTGAAAAATAAATATGAACACAAAAATGTGTGTGTGTATGCCCTATACGTGCAACCTGTTTCCAAATCTTACATTTTGTTGACTTGTCATGAGAAGAAGTATCACCAGAAGTCACTTATTTAGTCTTAACGTGAGTCTACTAAGAGTTGACTTATGTTCTATTAATGGAAATTTATGAAGAAAACACCCCTGAGTTTGTCTTGTTGTCATGTTGATTAGTCCATCATTTTGTCAAAAGCTTTCTATAACTTCCTTATGGACCAAGAAGGTTTGCATGGAATAGCAAGCATGGTGATGTCTCTTAATGTTTTCAGACTCTTCTACTGCCATTTCATTTATTTTGTAGGAAAAACAGAGGACTTTCAGTGCATCCCAGCTGATAAACTATACTAAATAACAGAAATGTATTGCACTTCTGATAGCTAAAGATGGCAGCTTGAGGTAAGAGCTGACCACTTGTCCTGGTGCACAAGTATCTCCCTTCTTTTCCATGAACTCTTTTTTTCTGTGTTTCTGTGTTGAAAGCAGATACCTGAATGTCAGTTCTGCACAATATCTGAGAAACTGTGCAGAAAGTCATTTGCAGAAGGCGAAGCTGGATTAAATGAGATGAGAGTTCAGACTTTTCAGCAGGAGGTTATCAAAAGCTGCAGTAGATTATTCAGATTTTTTTAAGATCCAGGATTAAATATTTTACTGAAGAGTGTGTTTTAGTTTGGACAGGAGCTAATGGAAGTGAAATGAGCTGTGTTATGTGGTTTGTGGCAGAGCTGCCTATGACATGTCTGATGCTGAAGCGGCTGTTATTCTAGGTTAAGCTCCGTGGCAGAACCGGTATATTCTTATTCCTAGTCTGCCCCTGCAAGATTGCCAACTTTGATGCAGTACCAATATGGCAGTGGTAAATTAAGATCAGTTCTAGATCAGTTATTGTTCATCTGTTGCATTGTTAAGCCCAATTTGGCTGTGGTCTGAATAGGACTTCAACTGTTTCTATTACTATAGTTTCTTCTCTTCTGTTTTACAGGATCATGGATTTTCCAGGACATTTTGAGCAAATCTTTCAGCAGCTCAACTACCAGAGGCTTCATGGCCAGCTTTGTGACTGTGTCATTGTGGTGGGAAACAGACATTTCAAAGCCCATCGCTCTGTTTTGGCAGCATGTAGCACACATTTCCGAGCTCTGTTTACTGTAGCAGAAGGAGATCAGACTATGAACATGATTCAGCTGGACAGCGAAGTGGTGACAGCAGAAGCTTTTGCTGCTCTGATAGACATGATGTATACTTCCACACTAATGCTTGGGGAGAGCAATGTTATGGATGTCTTGCTGGCAGCTTCTCACTTACATTTGAATTCTGTTGTTAAAGCATGCAAGCACTACCTTACTACCAGGACACTGCCAATGTCTCCACCAAGTGATAGAGTTCAAGAGCAAAATGCACGCATGCAGAGGTCTTTCATGCTGCAGCAGCTTGGACTGAGCATTGTGAGCTCTGCCTTAAATTCTACTCAAAGCACAGAGGAACAACCAAATCCTATGAGCTCCTCTATGAGAAGTAGCATTGAACAGCGCACTACTTTCCCTATCCGTCGTCTCCACAAACGTAAACAGTCTTCTGAAGATCGGGCCAGGCAGCGCATTAGGCCTACCATGGATGAGTCTGTTTCTGATGTGACTACAGAGAGCGGGCAGTCAGTAGTTCATTCACGGGAAGACTTCTTCTCACCAGATTCACTGAAGATTGTGGACAACTCTAAGGCTGATGCCGTTGCTGATAACCAGGAAGATAATACTATTTTGTTTGATCAGTCTTTCAGTACTCAGGAAGATGCTCAAGTGCCCAGCCAGTCTGACAACAGCGGAGGAAACATTTCACAGATGTCTATGGCATCCCAGGCAACACAAGTGGAAACCAGCTTTGACCAGGAGGCTGCTTCTGAGAAGAACAACTTCCCATGTGAGAATCCAGAGGTCAGCCTGAATGAAAAAGAGCACATGAGGGTGGTGGTGAAGTCTGAGCCCTTGAGTTCCCCGGAGCCTCAAGATGAGGTGAGCGATGTCACTTCCCAAGCGGAGGGGAGCGAGTCTGTTGAAGTGGAAGGAGGAGTAGTGAGTGCAGAGAAGATAGAGCTGAGTCCTGAGAGTAGTGATCGTAGCTTTTCTGACCCACAATCCACTACTGATAGGGTAGGAGACATCCATATCATGGAGGTATCAAATAACCTGGAACACAAGTCTACCTTCAGTATCTCAAATTTTCTAAATAAAAGCAGAAGTGGTGGCTTCAGTGCCAATCAAAACAGCGATGACAATATTCCAAATACCACCAGTGACTGCAGAATGGATAGCGATGCCTCTTACCTAATGAGTCCAGAGTCAGGGCCTTCTGTTGGCCATTCATCTGCCACTGTCTCCCATGTCGAGAATCCATTTAGTGAACCTGCAGATTCTCATTTTGTTAGACCAATGCAGGATGTGATGGGTCTCCCCTGTGTACAGACTTCTGGGTACCGTGCAGCAGAACAGTTTGGCATGGATTTTCCACGGTCGGGCTTAGGCTTGCACTCCCTGTCAAGGGCAATGATGGGCTCAGTAAGAGGTGGAGCTAACAGCTTTCCTGGCTACCGACGCATAGCCCCCAAAATGCCTGTGGTGACCTCTGTCAGGAGCTCCCAGATGCAAGATAATTCACCCAGTTCCCAGCTGATCATGAATGGGACCACTTCTTTTGAAAACGGGCATCCGTCGCAACCTGGTCCGCCACAGCTGACACGGGCATCTGCAGATGTCCTTTCAAAATGCAAGAAGGCCTTATCGGAGCACAACGTCTTGGTTGTAGAAGGTGCACGCAAGTATGCATGCAAGATCTGCTGCAAGACGTTTTTGACCTTGACAGACTGCAAGAAACACATCCGTGTGCACACGGGAGAAAAGCCTTATGCCTGCCTCAAGTGTGGCAAGCGGTTCAGCCAGTCCAGTCACCTGTACAAACACTCCAAGACAACCTGCCTGAGGTGGCAGAGCAGCAATCTGCCTAGCACTTTGCTTTAACCTTATCCACTCCAGGCCTGAAGGAGCATGCCAGTGCAGACATCCAGCTCCCTGAAATACCTGAACATGAACACTGTTTTCTTGAAGGCTGCAGGATTGGAAGCTGCTCTGGTCAGTCAGTGAACACAACATATGATTGTGCCACACACACAAAAGTCTTGGTTCTGTAAATTGGGGATATTACTGTACCTACCTCACAGGGGTGTTGTGAGGCTTAAACAGCTGTAAGCAGAGAATTTGAGGATCATCAGAAGTCACACTGTAGATGTGTGATTGCAGTGATGTACATTCAGGCCTTGGGCTGATGGGGATAAAATCAATAAAGCTCAGCAGTTCCTTTGCAGGGCAGAGGAGTGAGAGCATAGTTATCTCAAGAAGTAGCATGTTTCAAGAATGAGAAACTGAAGTGCAAATTTCCTTTTTTTTTTTCCTTTTCTTTTTTTTTTTATCTTTTCCCCCTAAAGTATTTTGTAAAACTTCAAGCATTTAAATAAATGACCTGTAAACCAAGTTGTTGCATTATATGTGGACAGTAATGCAAGCACTGTTTACTGTAACTAATGCAGACCACGTATCTTGAAAAGAGAAGACTTTGGATGCACCTGTCTGAAATAATGCTTTAAAATATGCTAATTATAAGAATAGTTTTAGGGTCATGAATGTGTGTTTGGCTGTTTTGTAGTAAAGGACACTGTGTAATGAAGGTGCTTAAATTAAATCCAAGACAAGTAACTTTTGGACTGCCAGATGTGTATATGATTTGAATACAGCAAGATCTGGGTGTTTGATTTTTTTCTGTAGAAACTTGTAGTAAGTGATAAGTGAAGTACTGTTTCTTGTTCGTGCTATTCTTAGCAGTATTTTAACCAATTTGTATCTCCTATGTTAAAATTCTATATACACAGAAGTCTGAAAAGAGCTTGTCTTTGTCTGCTTTGTTATTTTGAAGGAGAGAGATAATTTGTGATGGCTTTTTTACTGTGTAAGATAGTCTCTTGCTGTGTCCAGATGCTGATAGTCAATCTGATACCTGTTATTGCAGAAACATATTGTTTTTTTCCTGACACTCATATCTTTAGGCTTTAATTTCCTCCTCTATACACTTACTTACTTTTCTTCACAATTGTGGATTGTTCCTCAGGTCAAACCAGTCAGGGATAATCCTCATCTGCCGTATTTATTTATGTCTTTATAAAAATGTAGTTGTCAAATCTAGTCCTTCCTGTTAAAGCAAAAATGTACTTTCCCACATACATTTATAAAAAAAAATTAACATAAATTTAATTTTAAAAAATAGCACTGTACACTTTGTATAGCAGAAATTCAGTGATCATTATTCTTCAAGCGAGTTGTGTAAATCTTGCTTTAATTTCTTTTTCTTTCACACTATTGTAACTAACACTGTCTGCAGTGGGGTTTCATGGCATTTTTATGTTTTTTTATTAAAGATACACATGAGCTAACTACAGACATTCAGCATACCAGGTTTCTAAATAAAATTTTGGGGCATTTCTGCAGATAAATACTGCTCTGCCATATAGGAGCTGGGTCAGAGCTACAGCATGTCCTTTCTGCTCAGGAGAGACAGGATTTACATTTCCTAGTATCTAAGTCACAGAGCAACAGCTTTCCATTAATATTAATACAAGAATGGCAAACCTTCCCCTATTCTTTTATTCTGTGTAGTAAATGTATCCTGTGTGATGATATTCAGCAGTTTTATGGAATTCGTGGTACCTGATAGTTAGCTTTCTTAAACATCTCAGATTTATATTTAGATAAACTGAAAATGAAGTCCTAATCCACAGTTCTGTAGGTCATTTAACAGGATGATATCAAAACTGTTGAAGCACAGAAACCAAACAGTCACTAAACCATCACAAACCAAAGGAAATACGGAAATCTTTCTGTACCTGGCTTTACAGGAAACAGTAGTCTGCTAATAGGGAAATGTGTCTTCATCTCTAGTTATACTGCTTCATGTTGAAAAAAATTGCCAGATGTCTGTCAAAGTGTCATTTGTACCTTGAGCATCCAAGGTAAACAGGAACCTAGAAACACTGAATGACTGGATTAATTCTTTTAAAATATTAGTATTTTGTCATACAATTTATTTAATGGTCATATTTCTGGCTCTTGATTTTTTAAGCATTAAGGAAATGTGCTGCATTTTTTTAAAGCATTAGGATGCGCCATATTTTAATTGATAATAATTTTGATATCAGGGGACTAACAGCATTGAGCTATACTGAGCAATCTCACTGAAACATTAATAAACAGCAGTATTTTGTACTTCAGCATTTTCTTGTGTAGCCTTATTAGTAGTGTCCTGACATTGTTTCAACTCCCTTGCATTTCTACTGTTCTGTTTTAAAAATAGGGTTTTTTTTATATTTTCTATCTGGTCCTATAGCACATCTGAATTCCTTGAATTCTTACACATCACAATAAAGCATCTATCTGAGCAAGGAGATTAGAGTAATTAAAAACTAATATGAGCAGATAAATATACTTAACTATACTTTTGATCTGTTCTTATAAAAAAATTAATATTTCAAAATATCAGAACTTGTGCAGGAGGACTTCTGTCTTCTTTCTTTAAGAAAAGATTCAACTTAGAGCATTTTTTGGAAGTAGCAATTTTAAATTTCATTATTACTGAGATCTCGTGCATCTGGAGGAGCACAGTGCAAACCCAGGAGCCTGTGGCTAGCTTGTTGTTTTCTCAGACTTCCAGTATGAAGCAATACCTCAGAATGGTTATCTCCAGTTAACTATCCTCTACAGTAAAATGAGAGTCTCTCATCTCAAAGCCTAGTAACTTTGTCAGAATTTATCACCCTGACTTTTGTCAAAATTTAACTTTGCAAATGCTACAGTGACATCCCATGTGAAGATGTCCGTATGTTAGTATTATGAAACATCTGAAAATAAACCCTGCATTTTTGTGCTGCTGTGTCTGACTTGATTTACTTGTTTATGTTATCTTGAGGTCTTTGCCAAAAGCATATAATGTATTGACTAAGTAAGTGATGCTTGTGTGTTAGCTAACTGGACTCTTTGTGTTACTAGATCACTTGACAGTGCAAAATAATCCTATTGAAATGTAGGCACACATACAGGCATTTTTTGTGAAATGAGGTCAAGTATGTAGTGCTGCCCTTGGCTGGCATCCTGCTTCATGCTGAGGCTTTGCTGATTTTGAGAGGATGTGTAGTATCTGATCAACTAGAAGTGGTTTCCTATTTGAGCCAACATAAAGTCTCAAAGGACAGTGTTGTCCCATCAACACTTTTAGCTTATAGCCAGAGTGTGGCTGTACTTGACTAGTGGTTTTGATCAGGCTCAGAGTGGTAATGTCTCATGGACCCACTGACTCAGTGCAGTGGGCTGTCTTCTGGCTAGCTCTCTGCTCTGGAGGTGATATTAAAGATCATTTGAGATGCCTTGCAGCTGGCTGACCTACTTACAGGGATTCCTGCCAAAACCTGGATGGGAAGAGGTGCATTGCTTGCATATCCCTCATCAGACAAAGGCTGTAAAGCCTTGGGATTCTGAGAGCATCCCTAGTTGTGCATGGAAATGATTGCCCTTTTCTTCAGCTGTCTCACCCACACGTGCTTGTGCTGGCAGGGTAAGTGGCTGGTAATGGTGCAATTAATTTTGATTATAACATCTGAATGCCCATCAGTGACCTCCCGTGTCTGCAGCACATGGCAGCTAACAAAGACTGGCTTGGTGACTTGTGTAATAAAATGTATTAGTGCTGACAAGACCAAATTTCATGACATGATGTCTTGAATAGACATCAGGATCATTAAATAGATTTTGAAAAGGCATAAAACCAACAGTCTATAGTTTAAAAGCTGTATTCCACTCTTAATTTTTCTTAATAATAGGTGAAAATAAGTTCAGTCTGGAACTTCCTGTAAAAAGGAATGACTGAATTAATGTGTCAGTTGGTAGAAATCATAAATCAATACTACATCTATGTAACCCTGCGTTTGCAGGAGTGCCTGCCTTAGCTGAAGCACAGTGTTCACTTATGCTGTCAAACTTGCTGTTCTTGCCAGAAAATGTACTCTTGGAAGGACTGTGGCAGTTTCCTGTTGGAAAACTTGCATCAGGCGAGGCTTCATGTTCTGTCCTCTGCTAGCTGCATCTGCAGATGTCTGTTACGCGTTGGTGACTTCAGCAGGGTACTGCAGCCTCACTAGGTCAGTCCACAAGCATCTCTGACTCCTAATTCAACCATGTAAAACACTACCAAACCACAAGAATTCAGAAAGTCCAAGGGAGGGGTCTCTCCCTGCCAATGATTGTTTAAACAGCAGTAGGTTCTTCAAGTGCCATTTCTGTGGCACTTTTACCACCTTCACTGCATATGTGTTACGCAGTGTGGGCTGACCCTTGTAAGCAGCTGAAAAAAGCAAGCAAGGTACTCAGCTCCACAGACACTGGCTGCCTGTCTAGAGGGTCTGTGTTCCCATGCTTCCTTCATAAAAGCCTGTACTTCACTCATTAACAATTTTGTTCTTGGTAGAATATACTTTAAGAGATTATTATTATGGTTGTTTCTGAAATAAGGTTAATATCCACATGACATCTGTAAAATCCATAATCCATTGTGATTGCTGCTCTCTGAATTCCCATGGGAACATGTTGACACTGCTCTGGAAGCCCAGTGCAGCTACTGAGATGCTGCTGCTTCCTCACCATGCTGGCTAGTGATTTACTTGTTGCTGGCATAAAGTTTCGACTAGGGATTGCTGGTATGGGTTATGTCAATAACTTACTGAGCAAGAAATCCTGTTAAGAGGTGTCTGTCTTTGGACAGAGATGTAGCAAGGCTTACCTGTGCTTTACTGTCATAAGCCTCAGCTCTGACCAGCCACACTCAAGACTCACCCAAAAAACTACAGGTTCATTGAAGCTGGGGCAGAAAGATAAGGTTATCATCATTTACAGTTTTTTTAAGTACTTTTAGAAAGCAAAATCTTTTCACTAAGGGCATGCTGATGATTTCTCTGTGTGACAGAGCAAAATGATAGCTGCAGAAGGTTGCCTTCTCGAAGAAATTCCAAGATGTGACACCTGAAATGTGCTTCAGTCACTACAGCAGCCTTATTTACAAGCTTGTGTCTATTTCTTAATGTGCTCAAGAATCTAATACAAGTGCTCAGGTACCAGTTCATTTACACTTAACTATTTCTTACATTATTAGGGGTCACAATAACCTCTCAAAGATTTAGTTGACATCCTTCAGCATTACAGTAACTTTACCAATACGAGGACCTTTAGGGTCAAACCTCAAAAAATCATACAGACCAGCAAACTAACCTGATGGACTTATATCAATGTAATACAGCCAAGGTTTTCACATCCAAGTAAGTCCTTCTGTTATGTCACTTGGAAATTTCCAGCCAGTGGAGATCCTCGGGAGCCCACTCTCTTCCTATCTACCATGGGTATCAACCTTTGCTTGGTCAGTGGAGATACTCAGGAGCCCACTCCCTTCCTATCTACCATGGGTATCAACCTCTCCTTGGTCAGTGGAGATGCTCAGGAGCCCACTCCCTTCCTATCTACCATGGGTATCAACCTTTCCTTGGCCAGTGGAGATGCTCAGGAGCCCACTCCCTATCTACCATGGGTATCAACCTTTCCTTNACCTTTGCTTGGTCAGTGGAGATACTCAGGAGCCCACTCCCTTCCTATCTACCATGGGTATCAACCTTTCCTTGGTCAGTGGAGATGCTCAGGAGCCCACTCCCTATCTACCATGGGTATCAACCTTTCCTTGGTCAGTGGAGGTCTTACTAGAAATTTCCCAAACATTTTGCTTCTGATGGGCAGTACTCAAGCAAGGCTTGTGAATCAAAACATGCTGATAAACACATCAGATACTCTGAGGCATGAAATAAAGGTCTTCTTTTAACTAGCCAGCATCAATAACTAATTAACAAACATTTTCCAATAGCTATTATTGCCATCAGAGTATGGTTCACTTAACACCAAGAGAAATTCAAGTAGAGCATTCAGTATGAAGAACACTTGCCAACACTTGCCATTCAGTATGAAGAACACTTGGGACAGGGAGAGAAGTAGAGTGTACTAGATGAACTTCAACTCCCAAGCACAGGGTTTTCTCAGCGTGTTCCTGCTTCCTCCCTGGACCAGGCTTACACTGCTGCCAGCTACTGCCTTCCCCTCTCATCTCTTAAGAAATGTGCTGGATTATTACGCAGGACTCTGCTCAGTTTTTATACATGATGAGAGTTGGAGACAACAGTGCACAATGCTGCTCTCAGAGATGTAGACTTTTTACTCTTGCCAGAAACTTTCCTGTGCTGCAGTGAATTAAGCAGTTCAGGCATGTTATGGCTGGTTACTGTCTTGGGCTGTCTTCCAGAGTCTGTTCTCTGTTTGTCCATGTGGCTGCATTGCCGCCTTCAGGCTTGAGCACCTCTGGTGGCATGGCTGCCTGATGTGCTCAGAGAAGAGAAGCAAAGCTGCACTGGGCACTGGTTGCCTTGCAGGAATAGACTGGGTGGTTGGGTTTTTGGGTTTGTTTTGTGGGTTTTTTTGTTGTGGTTTTTTTTTTTGGGGGGGGGGGGTGGG
>NDXB01011905.1:71549-88189 GCA_002631895.1 Agapornis roseicollis
TTTTTTGGGGGGGGGGGTTGCGTTTGTTTTTGTTTGGGGTTTTTTTGGTTTTTTTTTGAGTTTTCTTTTTGCTGTCTCTGTTTTCATTATTAGTAGTACTGTATTTTATTTTAACTATTAAACTGCTCTTATCTTAGCCTGTGGGTTTTACCTTTTCTCTGATTCTCCTCCCCATTCCACCAGAGCAGGGGGTAAGTGAAGGAGTGAGGGGCTGTGTGCTACTTGGTTGGAGTTAAACCATGACACTGTCTCTTAACTGTGCTTAATCGCAGCTGAAGATGGCTCCTCCAAAACCACCAGCTTCTGAGTTGTGTTTCGGTGTTGTGCTGTGGAGCACATGATGGCCTCCTGTGTCCATGAGGCCAATGGAGCTGCTGCAGTCTTGTCTTTGGAAACACAGTATGCTGTCACCTGGTAGTGGCCAGGTGGCTGGTGCAGGTGCCCCCTTGCTGTCAGAGCCTGTAACTGCTCAGCAGCTTCAGCACCTGCCTTGGTTGATTGCACTGGGCATGTTTTGTGTTCCGTGTCCGCGGGACAGATTCCCCTGGGGTCAAGCAAATTGACATGCTCACTTGTTTCCTTCCCTCCTCCACACTTCCCACAGCCTTGGAAATGAGACTGTCCTTTGCTCCATATGCTGCTCTGAATGCTGAAACCTGGAGAAGAGTGACAAGGCATGGAGAGAAGGATGGCCAGTGGAGAGCCACAGCTCACAAGGAACCCGAGTCCAGGCCTGCTTTTCACCGCTTTCGGCAGCATACTGGCTCGGAGCACATGTAGTTGGGAGGAAACTGGTTTAACACTGGTGAGAGCCATCTCCACACCATGCAGCAGGGGCTGGTCAGGGCAGGTGGCACCATGCAGCCATGACTGGCAGGTCTGTTAACAGATCCTGCAGGCAGCAGGCAGGGTGGTCCCATTTGCCTCACTGCAGTAGGTGCCAGAGGGGCACAATAGGATGGGACTATGGCAAAGACCACCCTGCACCTCCAAGCAGCCCTGCCACCACTGGGCAGTGATGGGCCATCCCCTACCAGCCCTAGCACACTGCTCTCACCAAGACTTTCCCTACAACCCCGCAGAGGTAAAACACAAAGAAATTAAATTGAACTGGCTTCCTCATCATACATTTGTTCATAAATGGGGAACACAAATTCACAACTTGCAGATGTGCCCAGCTCTGGCAGTGCTGTTGCTGCAAAACTACACACAGAAAAAGTTTCTGTTAGATCTCCAATAGAAGTAACAGCAACATGCTTGTTTAATGCTGTTGAATTCAAAATACAGCATTCCTATACATCAAATACTAGCCTTTTACTCTGAAAATCCCAGTTAGGTGTTTTCCTTTGCTATGTAGTAACCTTTTAACAGCTGCTCCCCAAGTGCTGGCCATACTGGATAGGAAAATTTCTGGTCTATACCATGAAGCTGTGACCCTGGCTCCTAACCAGGGAACACTTCCCATGGCCCCAAAAGGGCTCAGATCCCATCTGAGGAGAGATGCCTGCCCTGGTCTTGCTTACAGCAGACTGGAAGAGACTGCTGCAGGGGACTGTGAGGAAAGCTGTCCCCTTCAGGCAAGCTCCCAGAGGTAGCAGGGTAACACTGGGAAAGGGGCTTACTCACTCCTTATTCTTGGAAAGAAAAATGCATGCACACAGCCAAGCCCTCTGCTGACGAAAGTAAGGGATGAGTTGCTCTTGTCAAGAGCATGGCTGGATGCTGCAGGGCTGTGCACTCCCTGTGCAATATCCTGCTGCATATGGCTTATGGGCATCCTGCCACAAAACTGCAGTGTCCTTGACCCTTTCCACCCTTGCAGCAGGAAACTGCTTGAAGATCACACTCTACATGCACCCATTCAGAGCAGGATTTCTAACAAGCTTTACATGTGTTAAAGTCCTCTTGCCACTGCAATGCAATGTTCCAGCCACGTTTCTTTTTTCCTTAAGAAAACAATGTCACTGGGGCATGCTGCCCTCAAACAGGTAAGCACCATGGAGCAATCCAAGGAGCACACCTAGGAACCAATTGTGTCATCAGCTGGAGCAGGAACTCGCTGTGGAGGGGCACAGAAAGATGGGTTCCAACCCCCGTTTACAGAAGTAGGACAGTACTAGAGGAGAGATGGACCCCTCAAAGCTCCTGAAATGTGCTCACCCAGGCCTCTCCAGGCAGCTGGAGGCTTGGCACCTGCTCACGCTTTCCTCTAACACACGTCATTGTGTATCTGGGGAAGAACAAAACCAACCAAACTGAGAAGGTGAGTTGAAGACAGAACACACAGGAGGATGCAGAAGCTCCCAGTGTGAATTTCGGTTTGCAATTCACTTCAGCGCTGTGCCCAGAATTAATTAGAGAGACAAAAGCAGACCTGAAATGCCAGGGCAGCCATACAAGCCTTTCTGCTTTTGACGTCTGAAGAACGGAAACATCACACCTTAGCACTGATTCAGCAAGCCCTTTGAACATGTGCTTGGCAGCAGCTCCCTTGGCAACAGTGGGCCTGGGCCAACTGAGCCATTACCTGTCCTCCCTCCCTCGCTATGAGGCTGGGAGCTCCAGTATGGAACTGCATGGCCTCTAGCTGTGACAACAGGAGCCAGGCTTCCAAGGACAGGTGCTCCTGCAGCAGCTCTCTTACATATGACACATGCTGGCTAACATTCAAATCCCAACACTGCAAGTGTTTTCTAAACTGGGACTTAACACCATCCATAGCCTGCTGAGTTCAGCAGCAACATGACTGGGGACTTGCAGCCCCCTGCAGAGCTGTGTGCTATGCCACGTGCACCCCGTTCTCAAAGAAAATAAGCACGACACACTCATTGCTTCTCTTTAATAGCTATGGTGCAGCTCCCTCAACACAGGCACTGCTGGAACGCTGCTGCAGAGGCAAAGAAGCACAAGCCTGGTCTCCAATACTTCTCCAGGGGATGGTAACACCAAGTCCTGCTGCCCTCCAGGATGGGGACTCTGGCCATCACAGCTGCAGCTCGTGGGGCATGGCCTCTCCTCGCAGCCCAGCCAGGAGGTTGTTGGCTGCCAGTACTGCCATGGTGCTCCTTGTGGCATATGTGGCACTCCCAATGTGTGGCAGAATCACTGCAGGGGGACAGGGAAGGTTACTTGCTTGTTCCTTACCTTTGCTGGCCTCTTACAGCCTCTTGCAGGGGTCTTCCTGGGATGTGGGCAACCTGGGTCCACCAGGCACCAGCTGCTGCTCCACCAGGAGCTGACAGCAGACATGGAACAAGAAACAAATGGCTAACTGGGCTTTTTTAAGTCATCCAGGCCAAAGACAGTCAGCCAAGAGAGGGTCCTCCTACTATCCCTGTGGCAGACAAAAATGCAGTGAAATTTACACAGTTGTGTGATTTAAGGAGGATCACCTCACTGACAGGCATGAACCAACGCATATTGCAGCAAGAAACTGAAGACTACTGTGAAACATCCTAGTTTACAGACCCATGTGTGTCCTGGAAAGGCACACGTGGAGGCAAATGGCCCTTGCAACAGAGCTAGTATGCTGTAGCACAGTCAAGGCAGAGATTTCCATCCACCTGTGTGGAAAGGCTCCTCTTATGCAATGCAAAGGAATGAGCCAAAGTTGGTTTAGTAGTAAATTATTATAACAATAGTGAAGAGTACTTGCCAAAGGTATGGATAAAAACCTCTGCATCTCTGCTTGTTTCATAACAGACAGCAACTACAGGCAATGCAGAAGCTTGAACACCTGACATGTTGCTGTCTGGAGATAAAAGGGTCTCTCTAGGACTGTGGGGCCACATAGGTCCTTTCTCCCCAGGCTGCGAACAGTCTGGGCTCCTTGTTTGCTGTGAAAGCAACAGAAACAGAAACTCAGCCACTGGCAGTTCCAAATTTTCACGGATGTCTCTATGGTTTCATTTTTAAACAGACATTTCCTACTCTAAAAATCTCCTTCCTGGAGAGACAACATACTCCTGCTGCCTGCACAGCCACTCTGGTATTTTGCCCACACGAATGAAGGCTCATGTACCACATCTTCTGCTTCAGGTGCAGCCTGAGCAGCCAAAGCACTCAACCATGTGAGAAGAGGCTACTCTGGCCCAGCTCATGCCATCAGCTCTCAGGAAGGCTGGTCACCCCAGCAAAGCTGAGCATTCAGTAGGACCAGGCACCCTGCCTTTGCACCAGCAATGGGGCTGCAGGCAACCGCATACATTCACTTTCCAACTAGAAAGCCATGTCTTCTCCGTGTTGCATTTCTGGTTTATGTATTTTCTGCCTCAAGGGATACAAGTGAGCTTTACTGGCTTGTGTTCAAGACAGTCCCACTGAGTACCTAGCCTGACCTACACATTCACTATCTGAAGCAGCAAAGCTCCTAGCTCCATTTTACAAGGATTGGGCCAAGTTACTCACTGAAGACCACATGAGGGTAGGCAGTGACTACACCAGGAGCTGTCCCTAACTCATCCCAGGCTACCTGTGGTGCCTCTGAGGATGAAGCTGCACTGGTGTGCAGTGAGGCCATGGAAGACACCACCCTGCACAGTCCCTTCAGTCTGCCACAGTGAGGATCCCAGGTAAACTCTGAGGGCTGCTAATGTCTTGCACTAAAACATCATTGTGCCCCACACAGCAGCTGTCAGCAAGCTTTCAGGAAAGCATTACTGAAACTAACAGTTATCGGCTACTGCCCCTAATGGCAGGCACTCCCACTTCCAGTCCAGCAGCCGGACAATATTAAAGCAGCTGAGCAAGCACCTTCCTAACCAGCCTGCTTCATCTAACCCAATCTCCTCTGAAGAATACACGCAGTAGTCCCGATACCTACATCTGCCTACTGGCCTGACACTTGTCATCATACAGAAAACAGGCTGCCTGAGCTCACTGGGCTCCACTTTACCAGTCAAAGTTGCCCTAGTCTGCCCAGGGGATACAGCTACATCTGCAAAGAAACCTCTGCTCATCCCATAGCATGAACACTTGCTGGCCTCTTCAGCTCTGGGCTGTCTATAATTTGTTAACATCTTATGGGGAATGTGGATGTCAGGACAAGGCCAGCACTTCAGCACTTAAATGAACTGTGCTTTTGAGCATGTTATGCTGAACCTGCACCTGGCAGCCCAGGCTCACTGTGGGTGGGCTAGCTGGAGAGTTCTACAGTGGCTGCAGTACTCCCAAGGCCAAAACTCTTCTAGGCAGACTCAGCATCCAGATTTTTAGCCACATGGCAAATGTTTCTAACAGAATATATGCTAGAATACTACATACATTCTTATATATGCAATTATTATATATATATTCTGTATCTATTCTGTATCTACCTACGTTCTAGCAGAACATCTATACCACAGCTTAGCAGGGCATAAGCAGAGATTTAGTTTCTCACTCAGGCACCCACAGGTATCAGACTCTTCCATGAACTTCTCCCCATGCCTTTAATGATCAAATGGAGATCCATCAGGAAGGTTTTAAAAAATGAGACGACCTCAACTGCTTTCTGGAGAATCAAAATACCTCCCACATTTGTTTTACATCATGTTGATGAGGTCTTCCCTATCAGCTCCCTTCATTGTGCAGTGCCTACCTACAGTTTGCTTAAATACACTTGACCTTCCTGTCCTTTCACGTTTCAGTGCTTGGTCACACTGGCAGGGTAACAGGGGCAGGCAGTCCCTGTCACTCTAGCTATCAGATCCCCAGCCATGGGCACACGAGACACCCAAAGGACAGGCTGTCAGAGCAGAGTGGGAGCCCAGCCACTCACTTACCACAGTTCTTCAGGGAGAGCAGGGGGTGATCAGTGGGCAGTGGCTCTGGTGTTGTGACGTCCAGGCCGGCTGCTGCAATCTGGCCATGGGCCAATGCATTGTACAGATCCTCCTGGTTCACCACAGACCCCCTGGCAAACACAGAGACACCATGCTGCTGAGGGGTCCCATGGGCTCCGAGGAGCTCATGGCCAGGACACAGCCCATGTGGGATCGCCTGAGTAGGAGGCACCTGGATCCCCTCTGCTGAGATTTCAGACTCTCTCTGGATCTGCCTGAACCTCACAGCACAGTGAGTTGCTACTTCTGGTCCAGGCTGCCCAGCAGTGGCAGGGCAGCTGAGTGCCCAAGCACACGACAACTATGGGGCAGCTGTGTGGTGGAATAACTTATCCTGCCTTTGCCTTGGTCCAAAGACACCTTGGGCCATGAAGGTTGTACAGACTGTCTGGACCTGCAGTGGAAGCACATCTTATCCTATCAGATCCCCCATGCAGCTGTAATTGTCAGAGGGTGAAGGTCAATCCCCACCCCCCAGCCCTGTGCAGGAGACTGGGTTGTGATTACCTGCTTGTGTTGACAAACACAGAGGTCTTCTTCATTCTGGCGAAGAAGTCCTTGTTGCACATTCCTTGGGTGGCCGGAGTCAAAGCACATGTCACCACAACGAAGTCTGATTCTTCAGCCAGCCTTGTGAGTGGGACTGAGTGAAGAAAAACAGGTCACAGTTTGACCTGGGGAATCTCACCAACAGACCTCAGAAACGTTCTTTACCCAAAAAGTTCACCTGCAAGTGAGTGCTGCTCTGGAGAGACACCTCACCACAAATGGGTAGACATAAGGACCATCAAACACCCAACAAAAATCATACACATCCCTACAGATACTACTGCAATGTTTTGTTTCACTTTTGAATTAAAACCAAGCCAAAGGGGAACCTAGCAATGGTTCAGCCATCTGGCCTAAAGGAGGCTGTGGTACATACTTCATGTTTAGGCAGCAAAATATGGCAGCACCAGCTTATGCCAGCATTAAATCTCTCTACGTGTTATCTACAGATGACTTCACAGAATCATTGTAGAATCATGAAAGAATAGTTTGGGTTAGAAGGGACCTTAAAAGATCATTTAGTTCTATCCCTCTGCCACAGGCAGGGTCACTTTCACTCTTGGAGTTGAGAGGAAAGTGCAAGGGGCAGAAGTCCTGCCAGAGATCCATCCTGTCCTCAAAGACACAGCTGCCACTTTCCCTTCCCTGTTACATTTCATTTCCTTGCACAAACGAAACTAACTGAAAATCATAAATGGATGGACACCTGAGACAGCTGAAAGGCAAAAGCAGCAGAAACCAACACAGCCAAGAACAACGGCTGGCTGTCAGTTGGAACCCAGGTATGTGCAGCTTACTGGCTGGAATCACCTGACTCAAAGGTGGCAGGTCTCTCTCCCTTCCATCCACTAATACTGCATGAGAAGCATTTGGGATTCCCACTCCTTCCTTTGCTGCCCCCACTGCAGTTCATGCCAGCTACAACAAGAAAGCCACCTGGAACCTCCCTTCTCTGCTGGACTACTCCCAGGGAGTGACAACTCCGCAGTGAGACCAAATAGTTCTCTGTGCTGCCATGAAACGGATGCTGCCCCTGCTCCTGGAGCCTTGCTTACCAAACTCAGCTTCAAACTCTGCACCACTCTCTGGTTTTGGGCCACTGCCAGTGTACAAAAACTTCTTGACCCCAAATGGCTTTAGGCGGCGGGCAACTGCCTGTCCTAGAAGGAAAAGTGAAGACTGTTTAGCCACTGTGCCTGCACAATGCATGCTGCACAGAGACACGTGCTGGGCTGCGAGGGTCTGTCAGTACTCTCCAGGCAATCCATCCTTCAGCAAGCTCGCACTTAGTGCAGAGAGCACACTGCTCATTAAAGGGTCACTGTGGTGGGATTCCTCCTGCCAGGCTGCTTCCCAGCCTGGAGCACAGTGGAGGTCTTCTGCTGCTCCTGAAGTGAGCAGAACTGAACTCCCATAGCAAAACTGTGGAATTGGAGCAATGGGATGTTAAACCTGAGGACACTCTAGGGAACAAACTGGAAAGTGAGGAAAGAAATAGCCATCTGACAAAGTCCACAACTGAATGGATGACAAACATGTCACCTTGGACTTTGTCAGGGCTTTTGTTTACCTGAGTATCAAGAGGATGACATCCAGTGTGCTCTACCATTTACATGTACTGGATGTGTTTGAACGCTTTAAGCTTTCAAGAGTTAGGCCTAATGAGTCAAGGTCACTGCTCAGAGAAGCTCTACACAGCTCTCCTTGCTGCTGTCGTGGACTTTAAAGAGGTGAGCAACAGGGACACCACCTTGGCTGAACACCTCCCAGAACCACCTTGCCGTCACTGGAGACACACAAATCTTGTGCATGACCTGCACTTACCTATTCTCCCCAGACCTATGATGCCCACTGTACTATCAGAGAGACCATAACCACACATCCACAAGGGCTTCCATGTTGTCCAGCCACCACTAGCAGAGAAAGTGAGGTAGAAACAGATGTCAGATGGCAGCAGTAAAGAGTCTGCTCATAAACCCAGTCCAGCATTTGGGAAAGTACACTAGAGTACAATGGTGGGGGTGGCCAGTCCCTCTGACACAGCCAGATGATCTTACAAGCAGCTTCTGTGAGGTTCCTGCTTAAGGGACCTTGGTGGTCTCCTGCAGGTCTCCTTGGGTATACTGCAGAAGCAGCTGCCTTGGGACTGATTTAAATCAGGCACTGCTATCCCCAGCCCTGGAGCAACTGCCATTCAGGGAGCTCTGGACAGACCTTCTGTGCATGCCCTCCTAGTGGGGTCTGCAGTGGCTTTGGGTGCCCTTTCCCACAGTTCCTCTACCTAGCATACAGAGGGGAGCTCTGCCCCTCTTACTGCCCCTGAGCAGCGTGTCTATCAAAACTCACAAAACTGCAGGGGACTCCCACCTTGGCCTGCAAGGTGGTTAGTGCCAGCCAACCAGCTTGCACCAGCTGGCTGATGGTGATACTCACTTCTTTACCTGCTCCACTGCCTCTGGCAGCCGGCGGCACGCAGACAGCAGTAAAGCTACAGACAGCTCTGCAGTGGCATCGGTCAGGACATCAGGGGTATACCCCACACGGATCCCTCTGCAAGGTAAGCAAAGGTCTCTGGGGTGATGTTGCCAGCCTAGGGGTTCTACCTCAAGATTTCTGGGCAAGTTGCTGATGCTCTGGGCAAGTGGCTGAAGTTCCCTCTTCTGTGTATTTGCAGTACCACATGCAAGAAGACATCCCTTCTGGCTTCTCAGCCCATCCTCCAAAGAGTCATCCCAACAGCAGATGGGGTGAGGTTATCCCAACCATACTGTGACATCCAGAGGCTTCTCCAACCCCACCTGGGTTGAAGGTGACCCTAGCCATACCCTACCAAGAGGGAGGTGCAGGTCACAAACCCTATCCACCTATCCAGCCCCATGCTCTGTCAAAAGTCACACACCACACCTGTGTCTAGCAATCCACAGTGTGATCTGCTGTGTGAACAGTGGGATGAGGTCTGAGCTTCACCCTGCTTCCCCATCACCTCCCCTGGCTGGACCCCATGCCTCACAGGGCAGGGTGAGGTACATCGCAGGTAAATGTTACCGCTTCTTGATTTCCTCCAGGGCGAGGTGGTCAAACCCCACGGACATGGTGCTGATGACTTTCAGGCCGGGACCTACAAGACACCACAGCACGCTGCTGTCCAGCGTCGCCCCGGGGAGGCGGGCGAACGCTCGAAGGGAATGGATAAAGGAAGGGGAGAGGTGCAGTCCGGTCCCGCACCCCGCACCCACCGGCGGCCTCCAGCACCTCGCGGTCGATGCGATCGGAGAGCAGGCAGAGCAGTCCGTCCTTCCCCGCCACTCCCGCCAGCAGCTCGGCCCGCGGCACTGGCTCCTCCGAGTCCCACTGCTGGACGCGGCACCTGCGAGAGAGAGGCCCGTCACCACGGCCCCATACCGGGGCTGACCCGACCCACCCGCACTTGCAACCAGACCCACGCTCACCCGCCAGCCTGCGACAGGACGCGCAGCCCCTCGGCCGGGATCCGCCGCGTCACGAACACCGCCATGGCCGCGGCGCTGAACCAACCCAACCCACCCCAACCCGTCACCGCTGCCGCCGCAGCGACCCCGGGCGGCAGCTCCGCCCCCCTGCCCCGCCCCGCCCCGTCCTGCCCCGCCCCGCCCCGTCCCGTCCCGTCCCGGCTAGGCGAGCGGCCGCGCGCTGCGGGCGGCCACGGGGGCATGCTGGAAGGGCGTCTGCAAGGCGTCTGTGAGGTGGACACACGGAGAGGGGGCACAAGGGCTAGGTGCTGACCCACCATAGAATCACGGAATCAACCAAGTTGGAAAAGAACTTTTTAGACCGTCAGATCCAGCCGTTCCCCCAGCACTGCCAGCACCACCGCTGAGCCATGTCACTAATGTTATGAAAAGGTGAAAGCCCAACTCGGGATGAAGTGAGTCTTCCTCCTGTGGGTGGGGGTCTTCAAGATGAAGTAAGCAGCCTTCCTCACAGTGTACTTTTCACCTTTGGCACAATTGGATGCTCCAGTGATCCATAATTAGCTGAAACCAGCCATATCCGTAACTTTCTAATTCACTAGCAAAGACTTAAGACAGTGTGACCGTCTTGTATTACAGGACGAGCAAACGGGGAATATCCCAAGCTAGCAGATGTTTGGGAAGCTTTGTTTCTAAACTACCAATACTAATTGATAAGGTGCAGGATGCTGAGAAGCTATTCGTCTTGTTGGGGTCCCCAAATCACTGAATCCTGTCATCTCAACACAGACTTATAACACATTGTTCTTCAAAGCTAAAAATACATTCAAAGACCTGTGTGAAACAACTAACTCATGTTTAGCGGGGCCTCCAAATTTCACAGACTTACATAAAAGTTTTCTTCTGCAATTTTACTTGCCTGGCAGTTACATTATTCCAAGCAAAACATGCTTCCCTATGGGTTATTAATACATATCCTAAATTTGATCCAAACATTTATCACAATTATGATATAGGCTATAGTGAACACAAGCTGTTTCAGACCCACACAGGGTACAACGATCACAATTATCACACCACATTCTATTTTGACATGAATTATGCCCATGTTCTTCACACTAAGGGCCTCAATTACACTTTGAATGCTTGCAAGGGTGGTGACTCCACCACTGCCCTGGGCAGCCTGTTCCAATACCTGACTGCCCTTTTGGTGAAGACCTTGTTCCTAATCTGCAGTCTAAACCTCCTCAGGAGTGGCTTGATGCTGTTTCCTCTTGTCCTGTGCCTTGTTACCTGAGAGAGGAGACCATCTCCTGGCTCCATTCTCCTGTCAGGTAGTTGTAGAGAGCAATAAGGTCCCCCCTGAGCCTTCTTCAGACTAAATGCCCTGGGCCCCTCAGCTGTTCCCCATCACACCTGTGCCCCAGGCGCTTCACCAGCTCTGTTGACCTTCTCTGGACCCACTCCAACACCTCAATGTCTTCTTTCCTGTAGTGAGAGGCCCAGAACTGAATGCAGTATCCGTATGGTCTCACTAGTGCACAGTACAGGGTCCTGCCCTGGTCTGGCTGGCCACTGGTGCTGATGCAGGGAGGATGCTGTTGGCCTTAGGTGCCTGGGCACAATCTGGCTCATGTTCAGCTCTGTCTATTAGCATCCTGAGGTCCTTTTTCGACAAACAGATTTCCAAGCACTCTTACCCGAGCCTGGAGTGTTGCATGGGGTTGTTGTGGCCCAAGTGCACAACCTGGCACTTTGCCTGTTAAACCTCAACCAGTCATGTTGAATCACCATGCTGGGGCTGGTGGTGGTGCTTAGCTAGTGGTAGGCTGGTGGCTGCTGGTCTACTGGTAGTGTCTTGCAAGCGTTACAGCCTCTCTGCAGCTTCTTCACCTGATTAATGTTGCCTTTTCTTCCTCCAGACTGAGGTGTGTATTCATGCTGCTGGTAGACTACCAGTTTGTCATGAGGACAGCCAGTAAATGACCATGAGGTTTCAGGTGTGAGTTGCTCCCTGCAGAGCAGAGCAGCCTATTTTTGCCCTGCAAACCCACTGGTCTGGAGGCTTGGGTGGGAGCTTCACTGTTTTCAGCCACCATCTCCACTTTAGAGAAACCCTCCCATTGTGCTGCTGTTGGTGCTTGTATGGGTGGTGGGACACCAGCATCAGGAGGAGCCAGCAACACCTCTGCCCCATGCCAAGTCCTGCAGAGGCTGCCGGGGGCCCTCCCTCAGTGAAGCCACTCTGCATGCAGCCTCCCATTCCCACCTTGAACAGGACAAATGTATCCAAGCTCTTAACAGTGGCTTCAGGAGGGAAGGGCTCCTGCCTTTGAAGCTGCTGGATTGGTGCCCTAGAAAAGAGACGGTATGTCGGTGCCTGGATTGCCTAGTCTGGTGGCGGGCACCCAGCAGTGTGGCTGGGATGCTGATGGGTAACATTTAAGGATTGTAGAGGGAAGGGTGGATTGTATCATGAAGCAGGAGATGGAACCTTACGTAAGCTTTTTGGAGATGAGCAGCTCCACTGGATATATGAATACTGCAAATCCTGAGAAATGGAGTGAAGGTGTAGCTGCTGTGCTACAGCCTGCAGACGTCTGCATTCAGAGTACACCTGCTGCAGATCTGCCTGCCTGCTCTCTGCCTGTGGGCTGACAGGGGACTGAAACTTACAGAAGTTCTGCAGGGCTTTTAAAAGATTGTTTAAACCTAAGATGAAGTTTTAATAAAATTTGTCTGTATTCTTACAGGTGTCTATGCACTGGTGGCTCAGAAAAGCACAGCAGGCAAATAGAAGGACAAACTGGGTGCATCTCTCTGCCAGTCCTTCATGTATGTGTGCATACACATGTCAACATGGAGGGCAAAGCAGCCCTTGGTCCCAGGGGACAGGTAGTGTGGATGAGGTGTACAGTTATGCACACACATACATGTATATGTGTATCTATATTTGCATACATTTATTTGGATTCCTTCTGACTTTTTTCAAATTCCCTGCAACATCAGGGTTTTATTTATGAGCCCTGGTGTCTTCTCCAGAACTGGCAGAGGAGCTACTACCAAATATTGCAAACTATGACACTCACCTCTGTCTGTCACCACAGTGATGATTCCATACCTTTGTACAGAAGTAAGGCTATAATATTTAATGCTGTTACCACAGCATCACCAATCAGCCACGGGGCTGGTAATCTAGGTAAGCAAGGTGGGGCAGGAATTGCATCAATCAGCATTTAGGCATGGATTTTGGTTTAGTTTGTTTTTTTTTTTTTGTACCAGTGCCCTCACAGTTATGTCGGTGATGACTGGTACCACTTTTGCTGGGAGAGTGTGTTTCTGGTCCTAGATTCTGTTTTGCTGCGGTCACTCAACCTGGTCCTTGACAAGAGGTGTAGAATATCTTGGTGATATAAGATTCCTCAGACATGCTGATGAAAATTCCTTTGATGCTGTTGAGAAAATTGTAGTACATGTTTACAGTAATCAGATTCTTGTGCTATAAGTTAGGAATTCAAATAGAAGTAGAAAAGCATGGAGCATGGAGGGTTTTTTAGAGTTAATGTAATAATGTAGTAATGTCATTCAGTGTCATTCAATTTAGATTATATCAGATTAGGTGTGTGGCAGTAAGTTTATTCAATGTCCATTCTTTTTCTATGGGGTTGCATCACTTCTGGGGTATAGGCTGAGCTGGTTGCCAGCACTTCATAGAAAAGGGTTGCCACCTCTAACCTGCAGTTGATGCTACAAGTATTGGGTAGTGGTTTAGGATGAAAGTTTCCACCTCAGAGCTGCCAGCGACTCTTTTCAGAGCTGTCCAAAGGCCAGAGATAAGGAGAGTAAAGTCTCTTTCAGTGCTAAACAGACTTTCCTTGTTAATACACAGATTTAAATTTTGCTGGAGACCTGATCTTATTCTACTCTATGATCACAAAATGAACAGAGGTATATGAGTGGGACACACATACACACCAAAAAGAAGACATGAGCTTCTATAGGAAGTGGTATAAAACATGTATTATCTCTGGGCATAAGCACAGAGTCATACCAGTAAAGAAAACATATTTGTGGACAGAGAGCAAGTGGATTTTAATGTCCCAGAATATCTATCCAGGATTCCTTCTGCTGCTACACAGCAGGTGCTCCACAGGCTTGTGCAGATGGGGACATGTGCAGCACACCATGCCCCCTGGGTTTGTGTTTAGAAAGGTGACAATCTCCAGGCAGAGGCTCAAGCCCTATGACTCTGGCAGCTGTGAAGTGACCAATTTGACCATGGGGCAGAGCCTGACTGAATCACCATGGTTCACTGTGCCAGCTCTCTTGAGAAAACAAGAGGGTCTATGCACTATGTAGCTTCTTCCTCATCATTGCCCTGAGAGGTAAAAGTCTTCATTACCTAATGGAAGCTTTAACAAGAGGGCTGGAGAGAGCCAGAATGCACACCCATCTGATCTTAATGGAAGCTTCATGGTAAACTCGGAGGCCAGGGATTACAGTGCCTTTCTGTGGTACAAATCACCAGTACTGTATGAGGTATCCGCTTATGTAAGGAAACTGTACTGGTGGGATTTTCCTTTCGTGATGCATGCCTGCTGCAATCATGTCAGATTATGCCAGTAGTTTTATTTTATAAATAATTGCTTGAAAGTTTATTTTATTGAGCTGGGTTATCATTAGAGCTGACATTCTATCTCCCTCCCTCATCACATAAGAATTTGTGTCAGGAGTATATGCTCTTCAGTATGACAGATCCACACTAATCTTGTGGCACAGTGGCTGCAAGGGTTTTCCTTTTCCCTTTCTTCCTCTGCTGATCCAGGTGAATGTGGTAAAGTCATTGTTGAATACGGAGTGACAAACTTCTCTTGTAAGAGAAGCAGAAATATGTTTATTGATGTAAAATTTGTAAAAAATTATTAGTAAGTGTGGCAATGGTTTAAGAAGATTCAATGGCGAGGTACAGTTGAGCATTTACTGCATAGAGGACAGGGTCAGGTTGTCAGAGAGACCCTCTCCTTGAGTCATAAGGTTCAGAAAGGGCCCCCTTGCATTCTAAACTCCTTCTCAGAGAGAAGTCTAGGTGCAGCAGGATCAGGACTTTACACTTCGTCAATGGTTTATGTCTAAAGGGTTATATGTGTACAGTCAGTCCCTTCCATCACTTAGCTAAAACTTCAGAGTTTAGCATGCTGTTAATCACTTACTGAGGATCTCTTGCAGCAAGCAATCTCTCAACCTTGAGGACTAACCTTGAGAGGCATCCCTACTCAAGGGGAGATCCTGCATTGCAGCCTGCTGTCATACAGGATAGCTCCACAGGCTCTGTGCTGCCTACCAGCTATGGAGTGAAATAATTGACTCATAGTCATGTTTGCATACTGACTACAGAAACTTGGACCTTGACCAAAAATACAGGGGGTGGGGGATGTGGGAGCACATTGTTGAGATTAGCCTTTGGCTATTGTGTTGTTATCCATCTCCCCAGAACTGAGTTGTAGCTATCACAACCAGACCAGACGCATCCATTACCACCACCACTGATGGTTATTACTTGTGCAGAATTATAAGAAACAAAGGTCGGGGGGGGAGGGGAGAGGGGGAAGGCCGGGAAGAGGGAGGGGGAGCTTACCATCATGGTAACTCATTTGGAAGAACCTGTTTGTGACTCCGAAGCCAGTGCACTATGTGCTGTGGCAATGTCTGAACACTTCACCTGTTCCTCCAGTGGCACCAGTGGGAGTGAAATGGAGACCTCCAGAGAGGATTTATTTGCAAAACAAAACACACTATGCAAAAATGGGTTTTTGTCAACATAATACATTGCATGTCTGCTGTTGGTAGTCATCCTTAGTGTATGTATAGGATCTTGAATATGGGACAATAAGGAATTTGTAAGAGAAAACCAGGTCCTGGTCCCATTTCAAAAGATCAAAGGAGAATATCCAGGATTGACTGTACCAAGGATAACTTGCTTAACAGTTGGGCCAAGTCACTATTTGATTACATAACTTGGGAAAAGAACTAACTTTCAAGGTGTCGTAAAGTGAACTACCTTCATTATAATACTAAAAATCACATCCACAGCTCAGAAAGACCCTGGCCCAGGTGTAGACCCTTCCACAGAGCACATACAGTGATTAGAAGGAACAACAAAGCAAATACTACAATTACATGTAGATTACAACCTATTACTGTCATGGGGACTGTACTACCTGTACCTTTTGTGTATAAACGTAATAAGAGAGCCGATTTGATGTGATTGACTTGTGGAACAGTCCACTGAGCACACAGCCTGAATAAATAGTATCTCTCCTGAGTCTATTGAATTGCTTTACTGCATACCGGGCATGAATCTGCTTTTTGGACCACAGTGATACTGGCTCTACAATCTTCCCAGACAAAGTCCTTCCCAAATAAAAAGAAATACATTTCTGGGGTAAGGTTCTATTTTCTTCCCAGTGAAGAAAAGGAAAACCTACATTTTTGGAAGAGAGAATGGGTCCAGTCCTTTTAGGCAACCCAGAATGTATTTAACTGGACTGAGGATGCCTCTTCTAGATGAGGTGTCATCTTCTATTCAGAATCTGACTGTTAACAGCTCCTAAAGAACAGGAAAGCCCTGAAGAACACAGATGCCAGTTAGGAAAACTGTTGATTAATTTAAGAGGAGCTGTTGATTAATATAACAGGAGCTGTTAAGGGTCAGATGTCGAGTAAGTCCTCCTTGACTCCTCCTTTTACAACTTGAACCGTTCAGTGAAATTCTAGCTGTTAACAAAAAGAAGACATAAGGTGGAAGAAAATGTGGTTTCTT
>NDXB01011907.1:14742-30447 GCA_002631895.1 Agapornis roseicollis
AAAAAAAAAAAAAAAAAAAGGAAAGAGACAGGATGTAAAAAAAGGAAAGTGCAGGTGGTAATAATGGAAACTCAAATAGCCACAGAGAAAGAGGAAGATATAAAACCAAAGGAAAAGCTAAAGCCAGAGAAAATAGAGGCGGCAGGAGAATATGGAGGAATTGGAATATAGTGTCCTGAAAGTAAGAATATTTCTTTCTGAATATTTACCATCATAGGAAGATGTTTAATGTAAATAGATAATTGAATACTTATTTCTTACAAGCAGTACCTAGTCTCTTCTTAACCCCTTTGGAAACCTCCTGCAAGGTGCAATTTCACTGTATTCTTCTGCAGAGTGAAAAAGAATGAAAAACTGACTGCGATCAGAACTGGCATGGATTTCTGCTTTCTCCACTGGATGGATGACCACCGTCATTTATAGGTCCTGTGATGTTTCTTACTTTCTTTCTGGTGCAAAGGTGATGATGATGTGTACATAAAGCTGAGTTTAATCACCTCACTGCAGTGCCTAAACCCCAGAAACAGCCCCATCTTCAAACAGAGAAAAAGAGGGAGATAAAGAGTTTTACCCTAATAAGAAAACTGAGTTAGATACGAAGAAACAGGCTTAAGGCTCTTCTGGAAGTCTGTAGCATGATAGGGAACAAAAAAGCCTGCTACTGTGCAGCTAACATCTCAGTCACAAGTCTCTCCTTCCTCTCTTTGCTCTCAAATCCTTAGGAGCAGCAGGAGCAGCGTAACAGAAACAAAAGATGTAGTATGCTCTCACTGACCCTGAGCCTGAAGAGGCCTCTCAGCTCCAATTCCACTTTATAGAAGTGTGACTTCATAGGGGTCCAAGAATATGTCATGGTTGCCTAAGGGGCATAACAGGAGACCGCTAGAAAGCTTGGGGGAGTAGCTAGGTCCTACCTCCTGTTAGCATAAAATACACATAGTATTTTATCATCCCAATCAGCTGGGATTGATTTCTTCAACAGTCCAACAGCTGATGGCTTTTACTCTGGCATCTTCACTGTGGAGTTTTGTTTTAGCCAATGGTCTGCTCCTCCCTGCAGACCTCCTAAGCTCCAGGAGAATCTGATGCCCCCAGAAGGGCAATGAGAGTGGTAAGCACTGACTGATCACAAGATATGGCCTTGAAAGACGCATATTCCAACAACTCCCATTGCAGACAAGGGACAAGCTCGCATGTGTTGCAGAGCCAAACTGTTCTTGAAATTAAATTCCTCAGGCAAGTTGGTTTAGACCCTGTGATTTTTAGATAAATGCCTTCTTCTGGCTCTGCTTCTTAGAGTCGGTATGGGCAAGAATGAAGAACCCTTGTAGCAAAAATAAAACATAACTTTTGAAACTAGGATAAAGGATTTGGAAAGTGGCATGAAGAGGTGTGTAACCAATGGAAAATCTGAGATGTTTTAAATCAAATTATTTAGAAGTGGTGACTTGTTTGAATATTAAATTCACTGTACTGAACTTTCTCTAGATATTGAAATTTCAATAGCACCAACTAAAGGGAAAACAGAAATTCTTATGCATTTCACACATCCTCAATATTAAAACAGTCTGATTTGCACAATAACAAAATGCCTGAATGCCTGCCTCTACAGCACAGAAATGGCTTTTTACTGTCTCAGCTTCTAACACCCTGCATGTATGTATGTATCTCCACAGATACACAGAGGCAAATGTAGGATATACAGGGTAACAGCATCTATTACTGATTCAAAGTTAGCTTGTATATGAGGGAAAAAGGGGAGAAAGATCACTGATTTTGTTTCAGTTTTTCCTATGCGTAGGCTTGTTTTCTTTGTATACATGTCTTAAAAAACTCATCTCTGAGTCGGAAATGCAGTCACAAAGTAGTACACTTTGCATGTACACTGTACTTATAGGAGGGGTCTGCAATAGTAAAGCACGTTTATAAAATTGTACTTTATTTTAAAAGATAAAAGCAACATGCCATTGGAAATATATCTAGTGAATCTGCTAAGAACATATTAGTGCAAAAGGGTTACACTTGTAAGGATATTGAATTCATCTGGTTTTAGGCAAAATCTATTGAATAGCAAAATAAGATATTATACTGTGTGCTTCTGCTTAAAACTGAACAACACTGGAACACTGCTGTTAATTAGCTCCAGTCAACATGAGATGCTTTAAGACATTTCTCACATTGGTGCTTCATCTGGGCTTTAGAATAAGCATTTCCACTTCCCACAGTCTGCATTAAGAAAATATCTAGAAAATATATAGCTTAGTTGTTTAAAATATTGAGGTATTTCAGACAGTCTTTCCCACCCCAGAGAAGAGATTTCAAATAATTTCCATATAAACAGAGATTAAATCACTGAGCAGTGTGGCTTGTAATCCTATTTACTTAGCATTTGGGGAAGGTAATATCTATTCTTAACCATCAAATCATACATACTGCTTTTTTAAAGATCTTACAGCCTTTACATATTTATTGTAATTTTTGCATAGTTATCTGTTATGCAAGAGAACTGTCTGCTCTGTAAAGGCATCATATAAAAATCTCCATTTAATGCATTATAAATAATGAAGTGCTACATTACAATAATTATTTCCGTATTAACTCAATGCACAGCTGAGTTACCTGTATTAAACATCTACACTTGGCTTAATGCTCTTAAATAGCATCTGATTCACTCTTCTTATTGCAACTATTCAACTAATGTTCTGGCCCAGAGAAGGCTGCAGAGTTTACTTGCATAAAGGCAATGACTTGCCAGGGAGAAGTGCCCTATTGAATGCATTTTATTTATTTTATTTAATTTTGATTTTACGATACATATATTTAAAAGATTGAGACTCTTTGCATCATGCATAAGTAACAGGAATGTAAAATCGGTTTTGTTTTACAGTCTCAGGCACTAAACAGGTTTCTGTTTTACCATATATTTATAAATATATATACCATTTTTTGAGGTCAGAGGCAGTGCTTCCAAGCTCAGACCCTTGTTTTTAAACCAGGCTATATACCAGAGAATGCAAAGGACAATAAAGTTTTTGTCTAAAAAGCCAGGCTGAGCACAACAGCTTTCTTGTGTATTTTCTGAATCTTGATAACATGTTTTCCTCAGTCATTATTTAGTATTTGTTCACTGTTTGTTTCTCTGGATATAACAACAAACAAACAGTACTAAGGCATTTTCTACTGGTCAGTTGTAAATGTACTAGACCAAACTGAACAGGGGCCACCCTAATTGCAAAAGTGAATGGGCTTTGGGGATGGGAATAATTAGGAGGCGGGAACGAAAGGACTCCCACTTTTAGAGGCAACTACCTTGTATCATTAGTTCGCTTGGTTTGGGGGCAAAAAAAAAGGAACAAACAAATAAAGAATCCTAATCCCAAACCCCTTGCAACAAAAAATTTTAAATAGAATTTAATGCATTTTCAAAGACTGCTCTTTGGCCTCTCTGAAGTTTCATTAGTATTTAATAGGCTACTGCTATGACTACAGTCGAACATATGCCTTCAAATTATTTAATGCCTCTATTACAGAAGAGATTCAAAACTGACCAGCAGGACAATTGTGCCATTCACATTCATGTTTCAATTAAACATTTGTGAATGTGATACTCCTTGCTTATAAAGACCTCAATGTTCTTAACACTGATGGCAATTTTATGCTCAGTGGTTAATGAAAAATTAGATTGCTGTTTTTTACTTTACACTGTTTTTTTAGTAAATACAATGCGTGTGTCATAATGCCAACTTTGAACATTAAAGCAGTCACAGAATTGTCTCTGGACTCATTGTTTCTGAAAGCAAATATTTCTCAGGGAAAGGTCAAATGGTTTAGGTAAAAATATTTTAATCCTTTGGGTAGACAAAGTTGTAAAAGGACTGATGTGAAGTTCTGGAAACCTGAGATTAGACTTTGGCTCAAAATGATATACTGTATGAACAGTTTTTTAAACAGAAGTTTAAATCACATAATTTGTCATCATTTTCAACAGGCAAAACTATCTTCTGCTAATGAGGAGAGAATCTGTTGCAGTGTGTACAACTGAAAAGAAAAAAAATTTGAAGGAAAAATATCACAAGCACAGAGCAGTCTATCAAACACTTCTATCTAGAAAATACTGGTACTTAATTCTGGTCTTCTTCATGCTCCTTGGCTGAGGATCAAAATTCTTATTTGGACAAAACTCTCACAGCTGTCTTTCTCTAGATTTTTGCCTAAGCAGAAGTGACAAGAATTCGCCATTTTGTACACCAGTCTGGTTTTCTGCTCTTTCATACAAATTTTAAGCCACTGGCTTCAGCTGAATTATTTTTGGTACACATTATTTAACGTGAAAGAGCTGATCCTTTGTATTATACTTTCTATTTACATAATGTAAATGTAACTCTATGTCTTTAAAAGAAATTACAGATAATGAAGCCCAGGAAATTTGTTGATGGACTAGGGAAATCTTTCTGCCCTAATCTTCTCTTTTGTGTGTCACTTATTGTAGCAGAATCAATAAAAACAACAGAATTGGGAAAGGAAGTAAAAGAAAGAAAACTCAGAACTGCAGCAAAGTCCAGTTTTCCATTAATGGCTAAGCATGCAGGCACAAAGGCACAGAAGACAGCAGCACAGGGATGAAATATTCTATACAGAGTACTACTAGTCAGAGTGAAATGAATGAGCCATATGAAATCCAGCTTCAAATCTTATATTAGTATAAAGAGAACTTCTTTTTAAAGTGTGCTGCTTACAATTACAAGAAGAAACTGAAGCACCATATATTTTAGTGTTACAAATAAACAAGCAATAAATGAATGAATGAATGAACAAGAAACTATTTATAAAACCTATATAACTAGGCCTGATCGTGAAGCCTGTTTAGGGTAAGATTTCTATTAGTGCAGTAAAAACTGCAGGACTTGGATCCAACAGCTGTGCCTTCAATTCTTTAATTAAAAGACAAATGAATAATTTAACTTTTAACATTTTCTTAAATAAGATGGCTTTTCTACCATAACAAACTATTTCTCTTTCTGGGAGAAATGTCTCTTTTAAGACCATACATTTTAACTTTTAAGGCCTTTCTCATGCAACTTCATGAATAGATGCCTAAATAAGATGTGGACCCACAGAGAGAGTGCTGATAAAATACAGGGTCCATCTATCTTGTTTGTGTTTCTTAACAGCAAACATGTGGAAAGATGCTTCAAACCCCCTTTATTTAGCCAACCAGTTCAATGGAAATAGCTGCACTGGTTAGAAGAACAGAATTTTTGTGAAAGGTGGGATCAGCTAGACCTTTAAAAGGAGCACAGAAGGGGAGAAAACTCTAGAGGAGTGCTTCCTCTGGGGACAGAGTGGTTTATTGCCAAAGCAGAAACATAAAAATTGGATCGAAAATACACAGATATTACAGAATCAGCTGAAGTCAAAGAAGTTCAGCCATACTATGAAGACTCACTTTTATGTTGCACTTGATTTAGGAGGGGATGATAGGTAGCTTTCCCCCAGGCTGTACTGTAGACAAAAAATACCCTCAGAAGGACCCCTCATTTGATCTCTGGTGGCTGAGTATCCATCTAGGGCTTTCTTCTTATGTATGGATCTACTGAGACATGCTGCTACTGAATCCAACAAAATTGAGCCCTAGCTGTGATTGAGATATGAGGACACATAATTAGCTGTGTTAGGAAACTGACCCTCGGTCTTTCATTAAGATGGAATTTTACCCTGTAAAATATGAATAAGTAAAGACATTTTAATCAGGAAAATAAAATAACCAAATGATTCTCCTCTGTTGTTATTTTTACACTCCAGTGAGACAATGGTAGGGAAACTCACTTTAGGTGATATCACTTAATTAGGAAAAGCATTCTAATCAGATCCCCCTCCAATTGCAATAACTGTAGGGAGTCAAGTACATTTCTCTATCAAAGTAACAAGCTGAAGTGAAATATAGATATTGATATTTTAAATTGCCATATAAGAGCAATAGCAGAGAAAGTACAAATACTAAGAAATCAAACTCATATTCTCTATATCCCCAATTTCAGGATTGCTTCTAAAAGAGATATATTAGAGTTCTTATGACAGTGTTGCACTTCCACTAGTTAAAATGATTCCAGGATCAGTACTTCCATAGCCAGGACTTAATAGCTACTGAGGGCCATGGCATAGAAACTGCTCCCATTGGCGATGCAACATAAGTAACAGAGACCACCTCAGTCCTTGTATTTTCCTGATATTTCTGTCCATCTCACTTGGAAGAGAAGGCTGCATGGAGACCTCATAGCAGCCTTCCAGTATCTGAAGGGATCCTATAGGGATGCTGGGGAGGGATTCTTCATTAGGGACTGTAGTGACAGGGCAAGGGGTAATGGGTTCAAACTTAAACAGGGGAGGTTTAGATTGGGTATAAGGAAGCTTTACTGCTAGGGTGGTGAGGCACTGGAATGGGTTGCCCAAGGAAGTTGTGAGTGCTCCATCCCTGGCAGTGTTCAAGGCCAGGTTGGACAAAGCCTTAGGTGGCATGGTTTAGTGTGAGCTGTCCCTGCCTATGGCAGGGGGGTTGAAACTAGATGATCTTAAGGTCCTTTCCAACCCTAGCTATCCTATGATTCTATATGGGAAACCTGGAGCAGGATATGGATAGAGCAATGATTTGTTGCTGTAAGGTCCATGTGATTAGTATTGTTGGAAGCACAGTATCCCCATATTCTCTGATTCAATTCCTTTTTTGGTGACTGTGGATTAACAGTACAGTTAAGCCTTCTATATTTATAAGTATGCTTACGGTTTCCCCCTCTACATTTATCTCCAATTCCGTGAGTGCCTATTAATGATAGCATTCTACAGCATTCAATTCCTTGCATAGGAAAAGTAGCTTTGGCTTACAGTACTTGATACTCTGCCTTCTGCACTGGACTAATAGAAAGCTTAGGAACTTTGGAAATCCCCTTCAATTTCAGAGTAAATCTTAGGGTTTATTTCAATAAAATGGGTTTTCAGTGAGGCACCTCCTCCCGAACTGCAAGTAGCCATGCATAATAAAAGCCATACATAATGGGAAGGGAAATAAATACTAAAGTACTACCAATTATATGCAATTAGTTGCATTGCCAAAACCAATCATTGAAAAGTTACAAAACAGGATTTAAAATAACAGTTTTTAATATATGTGTAGGATCCTGTTCATGCATTTACTAAATTTGAGTGTTTGGTTTTCCCCTCCAGCTTTTCTAAGCAAACAGCAGTTAGTAACTCCAGGCTTACTTTGAAAAAAACCCCACAAACCCCCATTGCTTGAATATTGGCTACACAGCCTATGGCAGATTGAAAAAAAAAAAAAAGTTTTTGGTAAAGATCTTCACTGAAGACTCTGAAATGAAGCTGTCCTGGTATGAAAGGGTAGGTTCTCTGCTTAAGGCACAAAAATAAATGCCTAGGTTTTATTATTTGATGAAAAATATGGATGTAGGTTACATACATGTTTTAGTTATCTGTCCAGAATACCCATAACTGACGAGAAAAAGGAGGGTGCCATGAGAAAAGAAAGACTGTTGCTAATATTCAAGCTCTTCATAAGTAAAGCTGATTACAGAGTGTTATAGAAAGATCTCAAGACATTTAGTAAGTGACCACTAAAATTGGTGATGAACCTAATGTTGATATATGCAAAGTAACAGATTTGAAGAAAAAACATCTCCTTACATAGAGTTATGCATACAAATATGGTCTCTAAATCAAGCAGCTGTGCAGGAAGAAGCTTTTGGCAGTCTTTTTGCACAGTCCCCTGAAAATACCAACTCAGTGGTCAGTACATGTGGTACATGAGATGTTAAGAATTACTAGAGGGGATAGAGAAGAAAAAGGTATTTCCATGTCAGCGAATGAATTCATACTGCAGCTACACATTAAATAATAGCCGTAGAGTAAACCCACCATGAAGGAACAGAGCAAGGCTACAACAGATTCATGAGGGAAAAAAAAAAAAAGGAAGAAAAGAAAGAAAAAAAAAGAATTATCAAAAGAATAAACCAGCTTTCTACCAAGTCTGTTTAATATATTAAGACCCTTCAGCTTGGAAACCAGGACCTATAAAGATTGACATGAAGAAGGTGAATAAGAAAGAACTACAGGGCATTCAGTGAAAGAATGAAATAGCAGGTCTAAAAGTAAGAAGAGGAGATGCTGCATTAATGAAGACCTTGGGCCCACTGTAGGAGAGGATCTGGTTTGACACCATCTTAAGAGCCTCAACATATACAAGCCCATGGGACCTGATGAAATCCATCCATGGGTCCTGAAGGAGCTGGCGAGTGAAGTTGCTAAGCCACTGGCCATCATATTTGAAAAATCATGGCAGTCAGGGGAAGTTCCCAACAACTGGAAAAAGGGAAATATAACCCCCATTTTCAAGAAGGGGAAAATGGATGACCCGAGGAATTACAGACCAGTCAGTCTCACCTCTGTGCCTGGCAAAATCTTGGAGCAGATTCTCCTGGAAGGCATGCTAAGGCACATGAAAAACAACGAGGTGCTTGGTGGCAGCCAGCATGGCTTCACTAAGGGGAAATCCTGCCTTCTACGATGGGGCTACGGAACTGATGGACGAAGCCTTGGGTGGCATGGTTTATGAGGTGTCCCTATTTATGCCAGGGGGGTTGGAAGTAGATGATCTTCTATTCTATGGTTCTATGATAACCTATGATTCTATGATAATCTCATTGTGGAATTCATTGATTCAGGATTGTGATGCCAGTAGATAGGGGTTAAAAAAAAACTTGTACAAATTTACGGAAGGAAACTCTTCATGTGGTTACTAGCCACAGCATGACCTCTGCAACTTTCTGCTCAGGAAATCATTAAACCATTGAATGTTTAGACATGGAAGTGACACCATGTTGTACTTTTCCCTATCAGATTCTGAGAGTCTGCTCTTGAACACTGCCAGACATTGCATCCTGGATTAGCTAGATCTGATCCAACACAGCCATTCTCTGGATACATTCACATGAGAATTTTCTGGGGGTGGGGTGGGAAGAGGAAGAAACCTGGTGTTTTCATTTAGCCACGTGCTCCCAGAAAACAGAAATTTAAGGTAAAAATAGATATTAGGAGTTCCCTGATAAAATGACAAGATGTGAAAATTTCCATGTGGCAACCTGGAGAATCTGTATGGAAAAAATTTCATTGATTTTATTAAACCACTATGCCAATGTTTTATCTTAAAGGCTGAAGAACTGGCAATTTATTTTCTCATGGCTCTGCCATGTATCTACTTAATGAGACATAATCAAAAGTAATTTTGAACCAATGGAACATATCCTGACTGAAACCATTAATTTCAAGCCTTTCTGAAAGATTTGGAAAGAGAACAGGAGCTAAGAGAACTACTTTTAAACCACACAGTTTGAAAGACTGCAGGGTCACTCAAAGGTAACTTGCAGACAAAGGATGCTGGGACAGAACAGATGGGCACACTCCCAAAGCAGAATGGTTGTGTTTAACTGCAAGATCAGCTGAAGGAAAAAGAAAGTGTATGTGCAGAAGGGAAATGCTATGATTCAGGGTAAAACGTATGAGGGCAGGGTAGGAAAGGCAACTCTTATTTGAATGTGGAAGACACACACCAGCCCCATGAAGTGAAGAAACACATGTAAATGTTATTTTTGTCTACAGCTGTATTGGTCCAGTTATGGAGTGACTGACTTTGAAATCTTTACATACTTTGTGTTGTCTTAACTGTTAGAAATGCCCAGGAAGGGATAAACTGGAGCCTGGAAAGTTGGAGCTACACTGTAATGAGAAGCCTGGTAAGCCAAAGCTGCTCCTGCAGGCTTATGGCAGGTGGTTAACAAGAATCCATTTTTGTAAAGGGATTAAAGAAGAAAAGCAGATGCCTAGGATATATGTCAGAGATGTCAAGGAAAGAAGCAGTGCTGCAGCTTACTCAGACTAAGGCAAGCTTAAGAGCAAACTGATCCAAAAGGCTAGGACCCAATCACGGAGTGTCTAGTGGGATGAGCTTTAGTAGGACTGAGTGACAGAGTCAGTGAAATAAAGATTTGAACAGGGAAGAGCAGAAAGCTTTGAGGGCTGGAATTCAACAGCCTGTTTGTATACAGGCTGAGAGGCTGCAGTGCTAATCTCCTCTAGCCTAGGGACTGAAGGAGAAAATGCAAGCCACTACTGACTATTCATGTATTCAGTGGTCACCTTGGGTGGAATGGCCAATGTTGGGATACATCCCTCTCACTCCCACTGGGCACAGAGTGACTGCTGCAGAGAGGTCACTTTGTTCATGCTCCCTGTACAGATTGTTAGGTTAATGTAGTAAATGACTCCCTTTGCAGATCTTCTGCTCTACAATAAATTTTGTCTTGAATTAAACATATACAATTTTCTCCCTCTGACATTAGAAGTGATGTTCTGTAATGTGTACACTACCCATACATTTTACTTGTAGCATGTGCTGAATAACTGATGCTTTGAGGTTTTCCATTTAAATAGAAAGATCTACAACTCAATCCAAATCTGCCACTCAGTTATGCCTTATTTAGAATGACTGAAGGTTCTTTTTGAAAGCTTTTCTAACCTCGCACATCTGAAGCATCTTCTGAATAAGCTGATATTCTAAAATATCTTTGAAGCTTCAATTCTAAACAGACCGTTATTTCCACGTCATGTCGTTTATAAGGGCATCTTAGTCTGGTCCTCTATATTCTAGGTCAACACAAACATGTAATGTTCACGTTGTAGAAGTGGTGGTCTAAGGGTGTGAGAGCTGATGGGGCTGGAAAAAGCAGACAGCTTCAAAGCACAAAGCCTTGAATTGTCTGGGTTTTTTTCTAAATGGTGGGTCTAATCAAAGATACTATCTCTACCAATCTCACTTCACGTATTACAGACCTGTACACTGTTACACTGGAAAGCATACTTTTAAAAAAGTAATATTTCCTAGCTAAACCACATATTTTCATGCTCCTTTTTGCTGTCAGAAAAGGATGAAACAATAAATAATATTTTAGATCTACACTAATCTCAGTAAGTATGTTTGCTGTTTCTTATGAAGTTACTAGAAAGTCTTTATTTGATTTTATCTAATTATCACATAAATGCAAGAACATTAAGTGGGCTGATGTCAGCAATCAGGACTGCTTGTTACACAACATCAGTAACAGGGGCTCAGGTATGAAACAACTATAATTATAGGTATTTAGCCAAAATTTGTCAGTTCTAACTGATTAACTGTGTAAGTCCTTATAAATAATTGAAATACTTTATAAATAAAAATTGCAAATTTAGCAACCAACAATATAGACATAATATAGAAGTTTGCTTGTACAATGATACTTAATTCTCTTTTTCTTCATTTTTGCTGATTGTTGCAAGCTTGTTCCTTCTTCAGATTTCATTATTAGATAGTTTTGTCCTACTCTTTTTGTATCTTTAGTTTGTTTGCCTTGGGATTAACAGAACGGCTAAGGGAGGTTAAGTCTACATAACATTCAGCACACATCGATCTTGCATGGCCATTAAAACTTAATTTCAACATGGCACACATAAAAATAGTGTCTCAAAAATATTTCAACAGGGTTTCCTCAAGCTCTACAGTACAACTAGCCTGTAATTTTCAATGGATTCATCAGCATGTGCATAATTTTGTCAAGTGCATGTTGCTAAGGCATTTATCCCTTCAACACCATGTTGTGGCTATTGCCAACTGATGTAGTTAGCTTGTCATGGTGCAAACCGATTTTTATCAATATTTAAGTAATTCTCTTTCTTAGGAATAAATCTTAGCTGTTGCTTTTCAACCAGGGATCCGAAAGTACAGACAGCTGCAATGAGATATATGCCATACCAGAGTGATATAGGTATACTGATGTAGTATCAAACATTTATTTTCCATCAGGACCAGCCACATCTCATCAGCTATGTGATCACATCAAGTTATCTGTAGCAAAATGATTTTCATAGAAGGCATATGGAAAGTATACATTTTGGTTAATGCCAGTTACATCATTTTATAATCATACTGTATTACTGCATGTCACATAGGCCTTCCAACAGGAGTCCTGCAGCAGGTCCCTGCACGTGCCTATTTTGTATCATACACAAAACCCTCAAACTTAAAGCTCAGATTGCTGCACATTTTGTTGCTCCTGCATGTGCAGCAGAGCAAGTTTCCACTGCTTTGGCTCCTAAAACACGTAACTGCTGTGTACTTGAAACAGTCTACCTAACAATACACTGAGAACAATGAGCTAAAACAGCTACAGACAGTGGTCATGGTGAATATCCCTGATTTCTAATTCATTTCTAATTCAGCAAAATATGAAAACCATCGTCACACACTCTTCCCCAACATCATCACCTAATACCATTTGCCCACAGAGAAAGCACACTCAGCCAGGCAGTCTTGTAGGTATGGTTCCTTGTATTTACTTATAGCTTCCTCAAAAGACTTAATTTAGGGTTAAGCCAGATAGAGCTATGTGCAGGTGCTGAAAGGTTTGTGATCAGATGCCACTGGCATAACCAAAGCTGCATCCCAAGCCATTCATGTGGAAGTATTTAGTTGCCTGACCTGAAGTGAGCTGTCACAAATTTAAGTCTGGCAAAAAAGCATGACTCACTGCTATGTGCAGTTCCGAAAAGCCCTTAGCAGAGGAAAACATGTGACTTTGCACTTGCTAAAGCAGGGCCACTCTAGAGTTTACAGCTGCTATCAGCCCTCAAAGCTCTTCCTCTTCACAAACAACAGCGCTTTATGCATGAAGACTGTCTCAAGAGCAAGACAGAGGAGCTCTGATGGAACCATATTCCACTGAAATATGCTATTTTATCAGTTCACTTCAGAGGAAAAAATCTGCTTTATCATTTACAGGACGTCTATTAAGCACATGAAGCGCATGTAACAGGAGCTGGGATAGCGAGGGGATAGTGCTCCCCAGACTGCACTCTACCAACAGCTCCCTGCCCCCAGCAGTCTCCTCCCTCCACATCATTTAGCTTTAGTTGCCTGCTGTTGCTAGTCCTCCTCCCTCACACCATGATCCTAGCACCACTTGTGTTGCCAGGACAGTGCTAAAGACCTGATGCCAGCACTATGAGGAAAAAGAGAAAGAGACTATGTGGATTGAGAAAAGCCTATAGAAGAGGCAGCAGATGTGTTGTAACTCTGCTGTCTTACTTTACAGTAGTCTTTGTTGTTCCTCTTGAGGGTGTGTATTTTCACAGAGACACAGCCTGGGGTACCCATAAACCATGTTTTCAGGAAACCACCGTGAAAATCTTCTCTCCATCTGTAGTGTTGACACTGAACTTCACCCTTTCATCTCTGGCTGTGAAGGAGCCAGGAACAGGAGGTTGTGACAATGTGCTGGAGAGCAGGCAGGAGACAGGCTGCATACTTCAGCCAAAACCATGCTCAGTGGTGCATAAAGGAACGGGAGTTTAATCCCGTTACACCTGAATTTTATTTCTCCCCTATTTTTAAATTTCATCAAACCCAAAAAGATTTGCACATTAGACATACTGTGGTAAACCTTAGAAATGGTCTAGTTAGGAAATAATGTGGCTACAGCAACAACGTTCCTTCTGCACAGGCCAAAGGCAGGCCCAGTGCATGACTTGCCCCAAGGGTGCCCTCCTGGTGCAGAGGAGTGGCACAGGGTTGAATGAAGAGAAGCTCATATGACAGCCCACATCCTCCCAGCAGATCAGAAGAAAAGTACAAGTGTCCTGAGGACTTGCCTAGATCTGGCTTTTGTCCCCTCCAGCAGCACAAGGCCTCACCAAACTGCCCACCATGACTGCAAAGAGCATCACCATTAGATAGGTGATAAGGAAACGCTGGGAGGGGACTCTTCTGGGCAGGACACCAAAGTTTGGGGCTCTTGTTGCTTAATCATCTCAAAGACGAACCCTGTGGTTGTCACTCCAGCGTTTTTCATCTTGCCCGAGGCTGGCCTGTGGTGTTACAAAGGCAGCCGCCCTTGGCCAAGAGGGTATACTGGTGGCTGCTGTGAGATGCTGCTCTGCCCGAAGCCAGGCAATGGCACCCGGGAGGCCTTGAACTGCCTGAGACAAGGGAATGACACCGGTGTGGGGCAGTGAGATGGTGGCCTTTGGGTGCTGCCCTGCCGCAGCCAGCTGACTGGCGCCTTTTGGGCACACGTCTGGCGGCCGGCCGCGCCGGAGCCGGTAACGCGGTCCCTGAGGAGGAGCGCTGTCAAGTCAAGGCGGGGAGACCCGACGGCGGTGGCGGTGGGAGAGCGAAGTAGTAGCTAGGCGGGGGAACCGCGCAGGGCTTCCCGCGCTCCCCTTCTATGCTTTCCTTTTCCTCCCAGTTAAAAATAAAACAAAAAGAAATCTATATTCTCCACGAGTGCGGCCACGGGGTTCAGACTGCTCGGGCGGATCGGCATTTTAACAGGGCCGAGCGGGCGCGGAGCGCCTGGTGAGGCGGCGGCGGGTGCCGGCGGGGCGCGGGCCCGCCTCGGCTTCCCCCAGGCTCTCGAAAGATACTTTAAAGGCGGTGAAGAGACACTTGGCGGGGCTGATCCATTAATTTCGCTTTATTAGCAGCTCGACACGAGAAATCCAAAAATTTTCGGGCGATAAGTTTATGTTTGTTTGCTTTCCGCTCACAATGAACCCAGCGCAATTGCCACTCTCGGGAGTGCCAGGCGGGGGGCTGGGAGCTGGAGGCGCGGGAACGCGCCGAGCCGCCGGCGCTAATGGCAGGTTCTGTTTGTTTCCATTATTACAGCTATAAAAAATAATAGTTAGGGGAAAAAACAACCCGACAAGTTCGGGTGCTTTCATTCACCATGTTCTGAGGGTTTCCCCGGCGGCGCGCTGCACCCCTGCGCTCCGCCGCCGCGGATCTATTTCGGGCAGATCTGACGCCCTAAGCCCGGCCCGGCCTTCTCTGCCTCCCGCTCGCACCCGGGGCTGAGGACCGAGGGGTCTGGGGGCCGAGACCGGGGCTCCGCGCCCCCGCGGCAGGCGCACCTGGCGCTGCTCCTGCAGGCCGCCGCCGCAGCCTTGTCCCTTCTCCGTCTCGTCGTCCTCCTCCCCAAACATCCATCCCGCTCTGCGGAGCTGCAGCCCCGTCCCTTTTTAAGCCGTGCCCTACTTTGTATTGGCAGGTGAACAAGCCTGAAAATGGATATTACAGCTTTTTATGATATAATATCCTTCTAATTGGTGCTTCATAGGGCCGTGCCTGAATTCTTTTCAATTAAGCCCTAAACTACAGTAACTGTTTCTCTCGGTACATGCTGGAAAAGCTATTCACGAGAGAGGCGACTGGTACTGCACAATTTCAAAGTACCTTTAATGTGTCAAAAATGTTTTGTGAAGAAAGCAACACTGTAAATGCAATCACCTACATTGGTGTCCCCATTGTTAAGCGGGAGCCAAAGTATTGCTAATTGTCCTGCGTTTTAGCTGGGTTTTTAGAGCATTATGTAGTAAGTACACCGAAGGGTCAATTTGTGAAGTGAAATACTTAGCATGCAAAGCGTAATACAAGATGCTGTGTAATACTTGACCTCTCAGCATAATAAATGTAGCAGTGAAACGCTGTGCATTCAGGATTCGCTGAATAGAGCCTCCGCAGAGGAACAAAACCAGAAAATGTTCTCTTCATTCCTTTTTTTTTTTTTTTTTTCACAAAGAGAAAATTTTTTTTTTTTTTGGCTTTTT
>NDXB01011907.1:30542-51335 GCA_002631895.1 Agapornis roseicollis
TTTTTTTTTTTTTTTTCACTAAGCGAAAATTATTCTTTATAATGGCCATTGCAGCAATTAGCCAGCGTTTGGGGAGAATAAATGTGCAGAAATAGCAATTTCTTATTTTAAATGAGATTTTTGTATGGAGCCTGCAAATTACTTGGAGGTATATGAATAATTGTTGCCTTAGTTTTATGCTACAGAATAGGGTGTGGGTGGGTATAAAGATTTCCTATTTGCAGTTAAATGTTTAGACATTTTATTATTTTAATTTCACTCTCAGTCTGTCTCGATTGACCCTGCTTTCCCCACTGATCATTTCATGTATGCCAGGAAGCAAGTACTCAGATGATGGAAGCTTTCCAATTAGGGCTTTATGGTTTGTGTGTGTGTGTGTGTCAGGGGGAGTGGGGGTGCTGTTCCTTCCCTCCTCACCCTCCCCCCTTTTTTCTTTGGTTGCTTTTTTATGAATGTGACATGTAAGTGCAATCAGGTTTTACTCTAGAAGCTACTATGGTGTTTTGAATTTAGCCTGCTAAATCAAAACATTTTAAGAATGTAGCATATTTGATGGGCACTTCTCATTATCCTCTGGAATGGTAAATCTAATTGGTGCTTTATTTACACATTTTAAAGGTTTGTGCTCTGAAAAAAAGAGATGCAAAATTCTTTCTCTTGGGCCTTCCAGATTCCTGCATTGAGTTTCAAGTGGGTTGAAATTTTTGTGCTTCTCTTGATAAAGTGAATATGAAATTAAAACACTTTCAGAGAAAGCATGGAAAGTTCTGACAGCTAGAACCTACTAGGCACAGTTTGTTTTGGAAAAATCAATAAGCTTCATCATGCATTTCACTAGACCACTGCTGGAAGTTTATACCCGGGTAATGGAATGTCCAGTATAACTCTCTAAACATTTAATGAAGAAAAAAGCTTGGATAATTAAGTTAGAATACATAACTTCAACTTACTTGATCTAAACCTTTCCTCTACGACTTCTCTCCCTGCACTGTTGTTCACTCCTAACAACATATTCTCCCTACTCTACTCTAAGTTGCACCTTAGCAGAATTACCTCTGAAAGTGTGACTTCTTGGGTAGTGGAATAACATAGTCTGAAGACAAGCACTGGTCTCCTATCCAGTCCATAAAACTGAATGTCCCCAGAAAATATGGATTCTTTCAAAGAACTTGCCAAATATTTTCTATAGTTTTTCTGCTTTGATAGTGTTTGGAGGTTTTTTTTGGTTGGTTTTTTTTTTTTTTGTTAGTTTCATTTTGATCATATGCATGAATAGGTTTCAATTAATAATGCAATCCTGGTATCTTGTTTAGGCCTGTGTGTTTCAAAACTCCTTCCACTTCATTAAGGTGTCTTGCCTGCAGAGATACAGTTTGTATTTCATATACCTTTATAAGCAATTGATGTAAAATTTGTTAGTGACCACAAGAAACACAGTTACATCATATTCTGTGTTAAGGGGTCATATTCTTTTTAGTAACCTTTCTTTCTTCCAACCTCTGTTTTATCTTTTTGATAGAAGATGGACAACCAGTCCACAAGATGAGAACACATGCAGAAATTACTGGTGAGCAAAACTGTAGCTTTAGATTTTCATCAGCTTCTAGAATGAGTATTTGGTAAATTAAAAGCATCACTATCAACACTGTATACAGATTATTTTTTTCTTAACTTACTGAATTAGAAACAGGTGCCCTAAATTTATGTGGTAGTAGAAGCATAGGTTCCACAGCAGTGATGGCAATAATGTATGACACTTCAGGGTCGTATTTACCCTGTATTTTTGTCAGCCTGTCTACTGTGGTATTTTCTGTGAAAACTCAGATCATCTTCATACTTTTGAAAGAAACTTACCTTCCACAGAAGCATCCCATTTAACTCAGACTTTATACTCTTTTAGGACTAATGTGTCCTCAGTGGGTTGGAAAGTGGTCACTGTTTCTTCTCCTTTAAGTTTGCAGATCTTACATTACATCTTATGTGAATATCTAGTAAAACATCTTTGTCTAGGTTCTCTGCTGAGCTATATTCTGTGAAGCCAGTTACTCTGTAAACTGTTTGTCTCCCAGAGATTTGTATTACTGGAAAATAAAAATTCTATCTGTCCCAATGGAATCAATCCATGGGACTAGCATCTAGCTTCCAGCTTCCAACTGTCTCAAGATATTAGGTGAAATCAAGTGAATTAATTGCTATGTGAGCTATATGCCACCCAACGTTTTGAGGTATACATAATTAGACGTACAGTATAAAGAAGCTGGCTTTAACAGAAGATAGAGAAGGCAGCAGACTCAGGAAACTATCTGAAAATCACCAGCATGCCAAAACTTTCTACAATTCAAAACACAAATTAGGAGATCAGACAATAATTATCACACATATCACATAAACTCGTATCTTGTGTTTTTTACTTTTGCCTTTGCCAGCTGCTGGGGAGTGTGATGATGACTAGTTATACTAAAGCACTCATGGTATTCTGTTGCATTTAATTAAAAAGGTAGACTAATTTCTCATTATCCATTTGTGATTTGCCTTCATAATGGTTGCAAGGAAAAAAACCTGTCTTTTGTGATATTTCTATAAAATATTCACAGGTAACATGTTTTCAGTGCACACCGCAAAAGCTCCAGTATGAAGAAGAAGTTTGTAATGGACTTTTCTTTCTGTCAGCTTTGGGAAAGCATACTCAGTGGAGCAACAGAGAACGTGTTGGTTCTTCAGCATCTTTGCTCTGGTGTGTCTTTAATGCAGTTTATAAGGAAAAGCAGTCAAAGTTTGTTAAAAGCACATGTTTTCAAATCAGTATATGTCTCCAGGAAAACTAAGGACTTAGCTACAGCAAGCCCTGACAGCCATCAGTAGTATTGTTCAGCCAAAAAAGCATAAGTGAAGGAAACAGTTTCTTCTACCTCAGTTTGTTGTATTTTAGCTACCTTTATGACAATATTACTTATACATTTCTGTGCTTCAGTAGTTAATTCCATTATTTAAACAGTTGATTAACCCCAAATAATGCAAATGATGGTCAGCTAAAGCCCTTAAACTTGGTAGATGTTTCTGGATATGATGTCACTAATAATTTTTTGATACAACAGCAACCAAAAGAAAAATTTTGTATCTTTGCTGCTCCATAAGTACCACCGGTAAGCTTAAGAGACACAGGAATCTTAGAACTGAAACAGGGACAACCAATAGCCTGCCATGATACTTAGCAACGTGTATACAACCAAAAGACAGGCATCTAATTCACTGTATAAACCTGATTTTTAGAGTAAACACACATTTCTCACCACTTGAGAAAAACTTTATTACCATGTATATTCAGGAGTCTCATTTTAGGCAACTAGTCATCTATTTGTATATGTTTACTCATTTCTAGAAAGAGGGAACTAAGTCTTCTTTTAAGATCAATTTATTTATTGGGACAAAAAGCCCTCTTCAGCTATAAGACCTATCTGTCTCGTAAATTCAATTCAGTTTCTTTCCCAAAGATGTGCAAGGATGAATGTGATCAGTCATTGCCTGATAATATGATATGCATGATTACAAAATGACTTAGCAAACAGAAATAGTTTTCCTCACCTTCTATCTAATAATTATTTGATTCTATGTGCTTTATTCATTAGAGGCTCCTGTTTTTTTATAAAACAGAAAGTTATGGCTGGTAGGCAAGATGATGTTCTTTGGTTCATTAACTTACTACTAGATGTTAATAAGGAATTTTAAATTTAGAGAGGCAAAGAGGCAGCTTTGCAGTTGCTGCCCATAAATGCTTCTCTTCAGTGTTCTTGCAGATTCAATCTCATGTGTAACTTTTCCCCACAAGTCAACTTCATGCACGTGGTCAATTAAGAGGCTGAATTAAGTACTCCATTCACAGAAATAACGCATATGCTGTGACCTCCTAACTCTTTCACTTAGGCAGATCCATAGTGTAAAGAAGTATAATTGATGGTGTACTTAACAGTTTCGATCCAAATTTGTCAGAAAAGGAACTGTATTAACAGGTGTAGGAAAACAGTGTATCAAAGGATTAACCTGGCCTTCAGAGGTAACCAAAGGACATGTGTTTTACAAGACAGGATGGTAGGTTTAAGTCACTACAGATGGAAACATGCATCAAGATGAAAATGTTAATGAAGATCCACCTGGCTTGTCTTGTGTCTTCTACTGATATTTTTCCTTCCTTCCTTCCTTCCTTCCTTCCTTCCTTCCTTCCTTCCTTCCTTCCTTCCTTCCTTCCTTCCTTCCTTCCTTCCTTCCTTCCTTCCTTCCTTCCTTCCTTCCTTCCTTCCTTCCTTCCTTCCTTCCTTCCTTCCTTCCTTCCTTCCTTCCTTCCTTCCTTCCTTCCTTCCTTCCTTCCTTCCTTCCTTCCTTCCTTCCTTCCTTCCTTCCTTCCTTCCTTCCTTCCTTCCTTCCTTCCTTCCTTCCTTCCTTCCTTCCTTCCTTCCTTCCTTCCTTCCTTCCTTCCTTCCTTCCTTCCTTCCTTCCTTCCTTCCTTCCTTCCTTCCTTCCTTCCTTCCTTCCTTCCTTCCTTCCTTCCTTCCTTCCTTCCTTCCTTCCTTCCTTCCTTCCTTCCTTCCTTCCTTCCTTCCTTCCTTCCTTCCTTCCTTCCTTCCTTCCTTCTCTTTCTATTTTTTTTCAACCACTGAACTGTTGAATTGATTACTTTTGCACAAATTACAGAATACTCAATCAATGCAAGTCAGTCATTGCACCGCTTAGTCCTACTGTCTGATGTATTCATACTGTATGTGATATTTTCTTCAACAATCCTGTTACCTACAAACATAATCCATATTATTTCCATAAGAAATATAATTGCTTATACCAGAGGTCAATTTTTGATCCATTCTTATGGTGTCAGATCTGTATGAAACCAGCTGGAAATGTGCTTGTGTGACTGAGTTCCTTGTATGAATTAGCTCCTAGGTTGGAAATACCTGACCAAAGGACAAAAATCCCCAGATGTCAATGTGTATGAGAAAAAAGGAGACAATGTAGAGATCTGTATAAAAAAGCAATCACACTTGTTTTAAACTGAGATTGTCAGTAAAATGAAAAAATTAGCAAAACTATAGAGAGCTGTATAGGGGGCAGTTGCAATAAATGAAATGGGAAAAAAATCAAAGGCACTTAAAAGATGATGGCATAAAATGACACAAGATAAACAGAACATGATTGGAAATTGGGATAGTTTTATTTGCCATATCACAATAAGCATAATAAGATGTGTGAAATTTGTCACTATCAATCTGCTGTTTTCTTTTTGTGGAACATTATGAAGATGTTTATCCAGGCTTTTTCTGTGAATTTGCTGATGAATCCTAAAATTATAAATGAATGAGATCGGGGTTTTGAATGAGATCTGGCTTCAGGCTGAGATCAAGTGAAACTATTGATTTACTATGAATTCAGTACAAACAGATAAATGCAGACAGGTTCACCCACTAGAATTTGTGTTTTATGAATCTCGGCAAACTATCTAGGACTATTGAGTTTTTAATGAGATCAAATAGTAATAAGTTTCATTTGGCTGCATGATTAACTCTAAGTATTTTATATAACTCCAAAGTACTATTTTGTTTTCCCACGTATATGTGTGTGTGAGTGCATATATATGTATAGATAGATGTATGTATTCATACTGCATGCACTGATAATTGACTCTCTGAAGAGGGCTATATTTTATATAGCATTTGTTATACATAAATAGAAAACATTAAAAAATTATAATGGTTATATATGTAGCATTATCTCATGACACATTAATTCATATAATGTAATTTATCAATAGACTTGAAGAAAAACTGAAGTCTGTGATTTTGGCTACATATTTTTTCCAACATTTAAAAATAACAAATGTAATAGTCTTTCAGATTAAAGTGGAACTTTGACCTATTGCAATGGATTCAAAGATGTGTTTTATAGTTACTAAAAAGCTTTAACTTTAAAGTAAGTGGTTTTTTGTATGAAACAGTAAGCATTGCATGGGTTAATTAGCTGTAGACTTCATTTTCCTCACATATTTCATTTGGAAAGCAAAAACTAAGGATCAAGAATTAATTAGCTATGTACAAACTATGAAAAATTGTTGAGGCAAGTGCTGTCTTGGTAATTTATGACTATATTTAGACATTGTAATGATTAGATTTTAAAAGAAACACACTAATTAGAACATTTTTCCAAAGTCGCACAGAGGTCAGGGATGACAGCAACCTTATGTAAAATGGAGACTAAATATCTGCTATTCTGCACATTGTATGGAACTGGTACAGTAAGGCTAAAGCCTTTTCCTGTTCAATGAGTTGGAATTAAACATGCTAATTTGAGATCTCCTTCAAGTATTTTATTTAACTACTTTGGCCTTTAATTCCTTTATATCACATCATTTAATGTAATGTTATTTATATATACGAAGCACGTTATACTTATTAACCAATGTGCAAAAATCTAAAGTACAGATTTTATGTAATGGGCTAATTACAGGACTTTAAAGCCACCTACTGAGTTTTGCTAAGCTTAACAACAGGTTCACTGAACTGGATAAATTTATTCAAACTTGTGGAAATGAACCCCATTCTATGTGTAACCGTACTGGGAAAACACACAAATTATACCTCAATACCAGTTTAATGGGTCAAACAGTGAACCTGAATACCAAACTTATCTACATCTTGCAACAGCAGAGAAGCTATAGGCCCTGGGTGAGAAGAGGAAGTGCCCATTCATAGTTTCTTCCTCAAGTTTGTAAATAACTCAGACTCGGTATATGGGATGAGCCAGATTTTCAGGATATGTAGAACTGGCTTAGTTTTTCTTGTGGTGGCCTTTGAAGCTGCAGTTTTGAAATGTAATACATGTATCTTACGCAATTGTAGAAGTAATGTAAATATATGATCCTTTACTATATCTTCCATTACACCTGCTATGTGCATGCTCTATTTATTTATTTATTTGAATAATTTACTACCAAGGTTTCTTCAACCAGTTATTTCATATGCATCCATTAGGTCTGAACTTCATCTAACTCATTTGTTTGTAAATTGGGTCAAATTTAATCGAAGTTCAGCAACTGAACCTTTGTCAAAATGGAATGAAATCAGAGTCATACCAAGAATGCCTTATAACTATACTTATAAGGTAGCGTTAAATTTTTGGCTTCATTATTTGAAGAGTCTGGAAGAGGCTTAGGTTTCCTGCTTATTGTTGAAAGTTTCACAGAGGTTCAGAAGGCTTCTATTTTCTGTGGATATCCAAAGTCACCTCATTGTTTTCCATCAAGTTACTCTAGATTTATGTCAGTGGAATTCAGCAAACTATGTCCCCTAGTGAATCCTTTTTTTCCAACTTTGAACACTATTTAAATAAAAGCAAAATGAAAAGGCCAGCTTTCTTATTGTAGCCATATCCTGTCCTTCAAAAATGACAAAGCAGTTTTCTATTTTAAACACCACTGTAGGCTAAGGTTCATATGTGATTTTTTCATTTGCATTGTTCTTCAAAAGTATCAGGCAGATTATCTAATAAAAATCTTTTCTCAGAAATTGAGTATTCTGTAGCTGAGATTTTATGTATCTGTATTCTGTTTTGGATAACTATGCATAATCTATTCAGAAGCTGACATTTGGGTCTTGATAGATACATTCAAGCATGTACTTTCAGGAATAATAATGCCAGTGCACTGTGTTCTACAATGTGTGCAATGAAAATGTGCCTCATAAAGCCCATAATTGTTGCTTAAGTTACAAAGATGATTTTTTTTCCCAGTAAATGAGGAACAAGCCACATAATCTTGCTAACACTATATGCCCAGGAAAGAAGAGTTTAAATAAGAAATGCATAAATTTAGCAGACTGCTGTAACAAATGAAATGGTGTAGCATTGAAAACATTTGAGGCAATTAATCAATGCTGTGTTTGCACATATCATTAAATATATTATACTAAGTTTAGATTTGATTTCTATGCTTCTTTTATAAAGAGTTAAAAGAAAATACATTTGAATTCATGCTGATACTGAAAACATGCTCCTAGCTCCTAGTTTCTTGGATTTCGAATCATTTCCATTAACAAACAGCTATTTGCCCTCTAATAAAATATGTCATTATGCGTCATTCACATCACACAAAAGAATCACTGAAAAATCGCCCCAATGATGGCCAATAATTACACATTTTGCTCCTGCACGAGCAATGAAGAAATCTGTTCATTGGAGAAAGCAGGTGCTGGGGCATCATGCTAATAGTCAATGTGTGCCACAGTAATTAGCCATTGCAATTGCTAAAATTAACAATTAGCTAACATGCAATTCTCTTTTTGCAGGCTGCAGTTTACTTTGTATAATCCTTGTATGTTCTTAGTAATTATTCTGACAGCTTATTATTTTTATTTTTTCTGGTTTGAACACAGCTTTAACATTTGAATCAGTCTACCCAAATGTTCAACAGGCAGTATGAAACAACTGCTTCACTAGGCAATTTCTAAGGAACAAATTTGTTTTTATTCTCAACTTTGTATTGTTCAAGAAATACACAATTCTTTTGTAGAGTAAGAACTTCTCATCTGAGTTGAGAGCTTGGGACCACAGCGAAGGTATTAAGGCTTTTTTACACTGGTAGAACATAGGGTCATCCCTACTTTTTTGGAAAAATTACTATGAATTATTCTTTACAGTTGGGTTCCTAGTCATTGGTTCATGGCCACTGGTTGTCTGTGGAGCTCTTGTTGGCAGTCTGTGGAAACTTGGCAGATCACAAAGTTCTAATGCTCTTTGTTACTAGTGTTAGCTAAATAATGCATAAAGAATCATGGAATACACCAGCCTCTCACAGCTTTTCATGTGAACATGTGGTGGTATTATCCCTGGAGTTGTTTGATTTACAAAGGCCTTCACAATCCTATTAAGAATCCTTCAGAATTATCACTAGTGTATGGTCTATATTGTAGAAATGAAAATTAAAAAAACAACCAAAAAACCCGCAGTGCCAAGAAAAGAGTAAGGACTATCACGCACAAATTAATGTATACCCTCATCTTGAATACTGTATATTGGTCTTGCAAGCTGTCTCAAAACAAAATAGAGGGAGACAGAAGATAAATTCAACAAGGATGAGCAATGGTGTGGAATGGCATTTCACTGGGAGAAACTGAACAGGCTGAACAGTGTGGAAAGGATGACTGACTGGGATTTAGTAGAGGCTTATACTTTTCTAGGTGAGGTGGAGAAAGTGAATGAAGAAAACTAACTGCATCTTCTTAAAAAATATTTGAGGGGCATCTAATAAAATCACTGAGTTTAAAAGGCTCAAAAGCAATGACTTTTTCTTGTGGTGCATAATTAAGCTCTAGAACTCATTGCTACAGGATGGCATGGAGCGAATGGCTAAACAGGCTGAAAGAAGAAACGCATGGATTATAGCTGGTAGGTCCCCAGCAGTTCCCATGATTTACTCATGTGGCCTCAGGCACAAAAAGTCTCTGGAACTGGCAGGATCTGTAACCATAGCAGGGAAAGCTTCTTCTGCACACATATAGCTTTTTCCTTGAACATCTTACACCTTGTTCTATGTAAGCCATTATTACAGAGAGGCTTCCAGAGCCAACTGCGATGCTGGTTTGACCTGCTGTATACATCTTTTGTTTTGTTCAGCAACACATGCTGTATAAAAATCTCAGTAATGCACTACAACAAAGATGCCAAAGAGTTGGATTTTTTCCCTACATATTCAGGTCAAAATTCAGCTGACACATGAATCTGTGCAACTCAGTTGAAATCAGCAAAGACTGAAGCATTTACATAGATCATACCCTGATGTTTTTGCTTTGGGTATTTTTATTAGGTAGAGATAACTGGACCCACTGAAAGCACTGAATCAGAATGGCCATATTCTTCTCCAGCACAGGCTTACACCTGTGTAACTACAGTGGAATTCTTCCCAATTTTATAGGTGTAAGTGAGAGGATAATAAGGCTTGGGGAATTTATGTAATCTTCTGTAATCAGCATGGCATCTGTAGCTGGCACCAAACCAAGAGCATTTTTTAAACAGTTCTCTAAGACTCCCCAGTGTTTTTAAAATGTTTTAAAATGCCATTTGCTCCTTGCATACTAACCAGCAAAGCCCTGTTAGAAGTAAACTGACTCAGCAACTCTAGGTTTTGACCTTATTTTTTAATAAACAAGCTCAACACAGTTTGAGTTAGAAAGAAACAATGAAAACATTCTGTGGGATCAGTCTGATTTTCCCAAAGAAGACAGTGACGTAGGAGAGTGAGATTAACCTATGGAGCCCAAACATTTAGTTGAAGCAATAATAGTAGAAGGATCAGTTACAAGAGTAAGGATGTCAGTCAGGCCTGTTTTCTGCTCTACTCAGCATGCCCAGCTCAATAGTTTTGTGGCTTCCATGCAATATCACAATCAATGCCATGAGAACAACTCATGAAAATGAGAATGGAAAATGAATTCCATTTTGGAGGAGCAATCTGATATTTAAGGTAATATTCTTGATGACCATAATCTCTGTGGACTTCAATGAAAATATTTTCTTATACATCAGCTGAGAAACTAAACACTATAGCCACAGAAAGAATTAGCCACTCATGAGCTGTTTAAGTATCTGCATCAAAGGGGGCAATCCTCAAAGCTTCTAAAGCCACAAGCACTCAATGCCTATGGAAACTTAAATTTTAGCTGGAAATAATCTGTGCATGTCTAGATTGCTGTTTATGTCATGCTAAGAAGAATCTGTTGTCAATAATAAGCAGTAGTGGTAAACCGAGCTTTGCCATGGCCCACAAGACAGATTTATCCTGCCTGCATTCTCTTTGAGGCAGAGTCCGTTAGAGCCATGTGTTGTGTAGCTGAAGCACTGGTACACACTTGTTTTTGTTGCTTCTGATACTGAAGTAGGAGACTGTGTCACAAGTGCTATTTTCTCCCTGGGACAGTTTTTTCCAGTCTGGTTCACCAGCAGGTGTGTGTCAGAGATGAAAAGCTTCAAATAGGTGCTGGCCTTTGAATTTTGTTTCTGTAGATAAATGTCCACTGTTTGTACATTTTCACAGGTGTTTCTACAGATTAGGGAACTTAACTAAGTAGAATGTGGGAGGCTTTTATATCTTCAATTATTTGTACCTGTTGGACAAACTACAGAAACACTTTCGGAAGGAGGGAATTCCGGACTTCGTCAACTTGTGCTATTAACCTAAGTTCTAGGCTCAGTTATCATACATCTCACATTCCTTTTCTCCATCCTAGCACATTTTAAATTCTTTTTAGAAAAGTGGAATACTGTCCACAGAGGCATTTGTATTACTTCTTTTGTTGGGCTTGATGCCTTCCCTCGGTGCATGGAAACCTCATTTCAGGGTGAAATCTGGGCACGTGCATCTGTCTTTTGTACAGCCCTTCATATGGTCAGAGGGGAGGTGTGGCCTTTGGCAGCTGGGTTCTTTACTGGACGCTAAGAGGCCAGAATACTGGACCACCTCACAGCGTATGCAACTTTGTGGACCTAGGCATAAAACTTGACTATTTGAACCCAAGAGAAGAAAATATAGAAGGTTTAGGAAACAGAATTTCCCCTGTAAGTACACCCACATTAAGCAGAAATAAAGATTTTATGGGAACTGATCAACTACGTAATAACCTTACTGACAACATGTTGGCTGTTGAATTTACTCAGTGATGGATTTGTTAGTTGTGATGAATCCCGTGGCCTTTGTTCCACAGCAAGCCCTGAAACTAAAAGTGAAAAGTAGAGTCACTTCTGATCATTGCTTTATTGTCACATTCCACAACATTTTGTTGAGAATTAAGTGTCATATCTCAATCTTGGTAGGAACAAAGAAGAGAAAGGAAATAAAAAGCTTAAGCTTGCATAGTGACAATACACATGCATAGCACATAGATTTCCCTGAATTGGAGGAAATTAATCACTTTAACACAGCAATCTACCTCTATGCATATACTTTATTGAAAGAGGTTAGCTCAGATTATCCCCATTAAAGCCATCTTAAATTTCTTCAATCACACACAGTGGTCCAAATGATGGGCTGTAACATGTCATTTAGGAAGGTTCAATTCATATCATGTTAGGATACTTGCTTCTATACTGCTCACATTTAGTCTAATCTCTAATCCAGTTTAAAGGTTGCAATTGAAGTATGCTTGGATGCTGATCTTAGTTCTCAATAACTACTGATACCTTTCCCTTGAGCACTCCTGCTTGAAAATGTTCTTTTTTTGGGTTTATCTTACTGAATCAAAGGCTGGGGAAGTGAGAGATATTAATGTCTTAACTCTCTTGCACTATCTCTGCAATTTCCTCATTTTGCTAGTTTTAAGCCTGTGGTCTACCATAACTATTGAGTGGTTGGATCATCTTGCTCTCATCCCACACTTCCCCCTCCATGTATCAGACTTAAAATACAAACACAGGGGAGTTAAAATTTTATGGTTTCTCTTACTTTACAGCTACATTATGTCACCCATATGGTATAAAATATATTTAATTACCATATTAATATATACCTAAGTACATACTTCAGCATACTTCAGCTTCAGCATGCTGATGTCATATATATAATACAGAAAGAGATTGTGATCTGATGAGTTATAAGAATTATCTTGGTATGCATCTGGTATTTAGTATATACATTCAGTATACAATGGTTCATCATTTGTAAATAGGGTAGCAAAACCAAACTGCATAGATCACCCCAGAACAGCAGTGACATATTTAGAAGACTGTGTTATATACCTGGTGCATGCCAAATGGTTGCCAAACATAATACCAAAATATTTTTGTGGCTGTTGTTATTCTTCTTTCCATTATTGAGACTATTTTTTATGTTTCTTACTATAAGATCAAGGGCTTCATGAATTTTGGCCTGACAGGGATTTGAGAGTGAGTAGCCGATTTAATTAAGACCTTTGGGATGACCTGAAATTCAGGATGAACGCAAGATAAGTCACAGCTGCTCTCTATTTGTATCACTGCAAATAGTTTGAGATCAGCAACTTCTAGATCAGGAAAGTCATGAGCTACGAAGTTTAAAATTTATTTTTGGACTAATCTGAGCATCACCAATGTTGTATTTCAGAGATATATCACAGTCCTTTTTAGGAAAAAAAATCATTGTGTGCAGGCAATTTACTGCTAAAAATCTTTATAAAAACTCAGCAAAAATACCTTTACAGCATTAGAAATTTCAAATCCTAGCATATTGATGGAAGTCTAGATTTCTGAGATTGCTAACTTGGTGCCACCAGTGCTACCTGGATCTTTAAGGCTCTTAGAGCGCTGCATGCTGGCTCGCCTGGCAATGAAATTTATGTTTCTTGTTGAAATGATGAATGGGTTCTCAAGAAATTAATCAGGAAAGTTGATAGGCTCACCAGCAAAAGCTTCTGAAAATCAATGAGAGGTTTACTGTTGCCTTCAAAAGGCTTTGCACCAGGCTTATGTAGAGATCTTCAGGTAGATAAATGTTGCATGGCTGATCCCTTTGAGAAAGGAAGGCACATAGTAAGGGCACAACATTGTGATTCCTGAGACCCTGTAAGCAATCTAAATGCCTATATTTAATTTCATTTGTATTGTCTTCCAACACAGAGGCACAAAATACAAACTTAATAATCTCTAGAGCCACAATCAGTTTCAGAACTATGAAGCCTGTTTTATTTTACCATCATACCTGTTAAATATGTGCTAAGGATTACAATTTTTTGCTAAGAATGTTAAGAAATTTAAAATTAATTATACTTTAATACACATTAACTATCTTAAAAGAAGTCATCCTAAGAAAGAAACAAAGCTGTTAATTAAATTAACTCACTTTTTTGCAAATCAAGGCATTTAAAATGTGTAATGGCATGCTCTCTGGAATATGTATGCTATGGGGTAATCTCTTGCAGTAAAAAGATAAACATGTTGTAAGCTTTCTTATTTAAGATGGTGCTGTATATAAACCAAGGCATGTAAAACTATAGTATGTTTTTTTATATAGGGACATATAATCAAACAAGAGCAAATCTACCACCAACTGCCTCATACTGTGTTGTGCTTTGATAGCAAAGGAAAGCCAAGTTTCTAGCCTGGGTCTAGCCTGACTCAGGCCATAACTTGTGAGTCCTGCTATTCTAACCCTTTCTCTTGATCTGCTTTTCAGCATGTCTTAGAGTACACAGCTCAAAGCAGCAGGAGAGTTTCTTAGCAAAGGGCCACCCACTTGCATATTATTCCTTCCTTGCCTGTGACATGACACAAGAACAAAGTAGACATTAACCGCTACATTAAACCCAGAAGGAAAGTAATCAGTAACCTGTTATTCGCTTAATAAAGGGAAACACATGCAGTGTGAAATCCAGAAGACTAATCAATAGCCCCAGACAATGCAATGTGCCAAACAAATTGCAAATCAATTAGAATCCTTGTTTTCTTTGAAATGGTTCACTATACCTAAAGCAATTACTCGTTCATTAGACCTAATTTAACAGCATGACTGCCCTAGCAACAACTGGCAGCGTCTGGCTATCAAATGGAAGAATGGCAGCTCATTTCTGTCTGTCTGTGAGTCTAATGCCAATCAAAAAAAATTGAATTCCTTTATATAAGACAGATTTTCATTAATGGATAAAATATTTTTTGAGAGAGAAGAATCAAGTATCCTATTTGATGTGGCTGAGTTTGGTTTTATTAACTAAAGGAACTGATGTAGTCTTTGCATGAAGAAATTCTGAAGTTTCAGTAAGTTGTGATACTAAGATACAAAAGAAGAGGGGGAAGTTTTAAATCTCCTTCAATAAGACCTTTGGGATTTGAAAAAAAAAGTAAGTCCTATATATGTTTGCATCAGCTGCCATGTTTACTACAATTTAAATGGCACAATAAGATTAGTATGGTCCGGCACAGGATGACACAGATTCGTCAAATGGTCCGTAATCCCTTTGATGGGCTCAGAGGGCATTCAGCATTTGATAGAAATTCTCCCCATTGTCTTCCCTTGGCATTGGTTCAGGCCCCTAATACACTAACTACAGGTTTAAGGTGATGGTTTTATGTGTTGTTTCCTGCTCTATTCAGTGTTATATTAACAGCATAGCCATATGGGCCTTGAGAGATTTAAAAAAAATATCTTGGCTTTTAACGTATGTTCTTTTCCCCCTCGTAAATCTCATTACACTTCTTCCTCTGTTGTAGTGCATGGCAATCTTGTGATGAAAGGGATGTACCTAGAATAGGGTTAGCTGGCAGGAGGACACTTCCAGAAGAGAGGACTATCTGTTTTGCCATAGATATTACTATAGATAGTATAGATAGTATACTATAGATAGTATAGATATTGCTAGCCCTTACAGTGAATAAAAGCAAATAGGAATACTATACACCTTTATTGGTTGGTATCAGGGGTGTTTATAGGACCTAGAGCAAGTTCTATATCTAGCTGGGTTTTTTTTACTTTTTAATATTCCTGGGACTGCATTGTTGGGTACTCCAGGGTTAAGATACTGCAATGGCAATCCGTCCAGGATTAAATCCACCACAATTTTGGTTTGTAAGCTTTAACCACAAGGGAAAAAAGGAAATGCTTGCCAAGAGGGTTATTTTTTAATGGCCATGATTCAAAACCCTTACTTTGTTTACTGACCTTTAAAGATGTGACATTCGTCTGTAAAAATTCTTGTAAACTCTTCAGTGTATATACATGTGCATATATATAAATATACATAGCCTAAATATATATAGCCTAAATATATAGAGAGCCTATACACATATAGCCTAAATATATATGGATATATTTATAGCCTCAGTGGAGTATATTTTCGTATTAATTGAAGTAATTTCTAATTTCCAGCAGATAAAAACCCCTCAAAATTATTTTAGAAAGCCTTTAAACATTTTTAGGGCTATATTTAGTGTCAAGTTGATTTAATTACTTTTAGAACAGCTGCTGCTACAGGGAGATGGAACTGTTAAAAGTGACCGTAAGTATTTAGATAAAGCTATTCAACTTTGATGTTCAGTCTTGCTTGGCCTGCTAGACTTTTATCCTCCTGGGTCTTGCCATCCTTTCTGGTGGTGTAATACTCTCCCTTACTGCAGAAATGATCAGTGAGATGATATTTTAATTTTGAGATGAGAATATTTTTCTGGAAGTTTGTCTCTTTTTTTTTTTTTTGTGGCAATCAAGGGCTGCTCAGGAGATGGAAATGTAAGAGGTAAGTGCAGTGATCATAGAAGCATACTAAATGATCACAGTTCCATATTTTACTATAGATACCTTGTTTGCATCTGCATGTATATGTGTATTGATGCTTTGCTGTAAATCCAGAGATGACTAACCATTCCTCATATCTCACACAAACACACAGTAGCTGAGCTTTTTGTGCTGGTATTTAATCTGGCATTACAGACTCAAGCAATACTCAGGGTTGCTAGAAGGCACAGATACTGAGATCCTATCTGAAAGACTTTGCACCACTGAATCCAAGTATTCCTGAACCTTCTGGTCCTTCTGCAGGCTAGTCTTTTTCCTGGAGTACAGACTAAGGAGCCATGAAAGGAACCTAAAATCAATAAAACATGTCATTAAGAGTTTTTCCTGATGTTTTAATATAGATCTTACCGTTCACATATGCTATCTAGTACTGAGCAGATGCAGCTTTTAAAGAGGGTAAGAAATCTGAAATCACTTTATAACTCAAATGGCCTGAAATTGAAGTTCACAATAATCTCCTGCAGTGGCTCTGCCCACATTTAGAGTTCACTAAGAATTATTTTTAACAGTTTACCCCACATACATCAATAGTGGAAATCTGTTATTAAGTGTGACTGAACAATTGGTTGAAATTAGTTGGAAGCACTTAGCTTGAAATGCTACCTTTGACTGCTATAGCAAGTGCTGTGAGGCATCCTGAACTTAATGAGGATCATGGAATTGATTACAAATTACCTATTAACTTCTGTCCTTAACATATTAAACAAAGTAGGACAGCTGTACATGCCCTCACTTTGATGGAAAACTTGGGCATGTGTGCATGTCTATTTTTTTCTGGCAAAACAAAAGTGGCCACTAAGCAATGGACCTATTGTTCTCACACTTATATCTCCTTATGTGACTCAAGACTGGACCAGCATTCTATTGTGCAGGTACAGATACTTGAAACATGTCCTAAACTGTATACAGTTTCTTCCTGTTTTGCCAGCATTTGAAACCCAGCAGAATCTGAAACTAGTCAAAGGACATTTTACTACTTGCAATTGAGATATAATCATTATGTGGCTATTGCAAAATAAACTTGACATACAATAAATGGGGCCTTTTCATTTTGTGCCATCCCTTGAAGGTGAACTCCCTATGTATTTACATTTATCAGATTTCATACATTTATTAGATTTTAGCACTGATCTGAATTTGAACTGAAGTCATTTGTAGGTAGCTCTATCACCTTCTCAGTTTTGCACATATAACGTGTTATTTATTTCAAAGCTGAACACATACTAGAAGTCATCTTGAGGTAAAGAAAGAGAGTATCTGCCAACTGCCTTCATGCCATGGCATCTGGGTGAGGGCCCTGCTTATTGGCAGGGCTCCTCCTGAGTTCCTTTACCAGCCAGGCCAGGACTTGGCTGGTGGAAAACTCCACATGAACCAAGAGTGGTTCAGAGAAGCCCACTGTGTGAATCATCTTGTGAGGTTGCTCCTGCGTGCGGTGCCCTGACACCTAGTGGATCACATACCGGCCTTTCAAAAACTGCTGAGCAGATGACACTTTGAGCCCTTGTACTTTACATGTAACAACTGAGGTTTATGCTGGTATAGGTGATGAACAGGCCATATATGGAAAGCACCCCAATGCAAGCATTAAGGATTATTATTGCTGTTTCTTACTCTTTTAATAATATATGATTCCCATTTTACAAACCCGAGTAGAAATTAATACCTTTTGTTCTGCAGTTACACCTGTGTCCTTAAGGGCTGTAACAGACAAGCTGAAATAACTGCAGTATCTTTAGAATTGTTACTTCAAGCTTTCTGGGCTACATTTATAGCAAGGTTTACTACTGCAGTTCTCATGTCAGAGGTAACCAACACTTTAGCAGACGTATCAGAACAGGATATATATTTGTGCCTCAGTCCAGTTTGGTTCACTGCTCAGCATCTCATCTTAGAACATCAATGAACTATACATTATTTCTAAAGACAGAGATAATATCTGTCTAAAAGTGAGGCACCTGAGCTGCCAGTCATTTAGTGTCCTTTTGCAGGAATTCCAGAGATAATTGAGCCCCACACTGTGCAAACTGTGCATTTAATATTTAGCTCAGTATCACTCACGATATGCATATAATATTAATGTCCAGTTAGACTCAAAGACTTGATATTAGACTACAGCTCCCCTTGAAAAACAATGCATCCACTACTTGTGTCTAAAATAATGATTTTGGTGTTTCTATTTTCGGTTTGTTTTGTTTCTTTTTGTAAGAACATGGCTGGAGGGATACCACTGTATCTTTCAAAATATACATTTTCTCTAAGGACTTAAGGGTGGTGAAGTACTATTGCATTGCTGACACTACTTTCTTCAAATAACAATCCATTTATCATCTTGGGTTGACTTTTGTATAGTTAAAGACAATTCAATAGCAACATCTAAGTATTGCTTTTCTCATTCATGTTTGGCAATACAGGAGGTATGAACACAGGTAGATGGCAATTGGATTTATTTGTTTCCTGTTTATTACAAGGGTAATAGGGCTAGAAGAGATCTCAAGGTGTCATCACATTGATCTTCCAGCCCCAAGGCAGAATCGACTGTATTTTGAAGTTGATTAGGGGAGGAAATGTAATCTGTGTATTGTTTCTGGTAATTAAGCATTTTACAAAGATATGGCTATGGCTAATCTGAAGAATGACTATGCATATACATATGTATGCTGTGATGAGGCATCTCTCTGTGCAAGAAAGAGCTGGTCCTAATAGCGATGCACATGTTTCAGTCAATGCATACCTAATAGCTATATTGATAACGTATGAGTCAAAAGGGGATGGGATTCATCCTCTCATAACAGCACTGGTTCAATAGTGAAAAAAACTCACTTCTGTGTTTCAATGAACATATGTAAAGAAGAATCCAGAGAGACAGAATAAAGAGCATTCAGAAAGAGACTCTCTTTAATGCTTTTCATATAATTCCACTCTTTATAAAAGGCTGTTTCTAGGCTATTGAAAAGGCTTCTTCCAGGCTATTGACAGGATGATGACAATCACCCGAATTCACCCAAATTGTCCTGTTGAACTAATTCCCTACACTGAAACAATTTATTATTTCCTAGAATGCAATTGTGGCTTGAATATCAAAAAGTTTATATTTTTTTCAAAGCTTTTAGGGCATGATCCCTCTTATCTTTTTTAGAATCTGTATTATAGCCAGAATCATATTAAGGCAACTCTGTCATCTTTGAAAGGTCATGGAGATCAGGGGGAGGTGCATGATAACTAAAGAAGGGCAAATGCTACACCCATCTTCAAAATAGGCCAAAGAGGCAATCTGGGAAAGCACAGGTCTTGTTTCAGTCTCCAGGACAATTACAGAATGAGTCCTCTTTGAATGCATTTATGGGTGTATGAAGAAGGTGGTGATTGGAAAGTCAGTAGATGAAATCATGCTTTTCCTAATTGTCTTCTATGATGAAATGAGTAGATCTGCGGATGAGAGGAGTGCAGTGGATGTCATTTACCTAGCCTTTAGCAAGGCTTTGGACAATCTCCAAAATATTCTGTCCAAAGTGCAATGTTATGGTCTACATTGTTGGACAAATGGAAGAGTAAATAGCTGGTTGAATGATCAAGCTCAGAAGGGAATGATTAATAGATCACACTGCTTCGAGGCTGCTAACAAATAGACTACTATGGTAATCTGTCACCAGACCTGTCTTGTTAACCACCTTTATCAATGACCTGCAGCAGATGGCAAAAGTGCACTTTCAGTAGGTGTGAGGTGATACCAAACAGGTGGGACCTGTTGATGCACTTGAGGGCAGGGCTGCCACCCAAAGGGACCCAAGATGAACTGGAGGAACAGGCCAAAGGGAACTTTGTGAAATTCATCAAAGACAAATGCAAAGTCCTGCCCTTGGGAAGGAAAGGCTTCTTGCAACAGTATTGGGGGCTGCCAGGCTGGGGAGCAGCTCTGCTCCCCAGGGGAGCTGGTGGTCTTGGTGGGCAGTGAGCTGAACGTGAGCCTGCAGTGTGTCCCTACACAACAGAATCCAGTTACAGGAGCACAGACAGTAGTCAGAGTGGAGTGATTATTCTCCTCAGCCCCAGGACACCATATCTCTATTCTTTGTCCAGTTTTGGGAGCACTAGTAACAAGAAAAGTAATCATCAGCTGGAGGGAGTTCAGCAAAGTACCACTAAGATGGTCAGGATTTGGATTACAGGTCTTTCCCTGTAAGAAGAGGTGTGGGACTGGGGCTTGTTCAACCTGGAAAACAAGCAGCTTTGGAGGGATCTAACAAGGGCTCCTCACTACTTGTGGGGTGGGTATTGCTTGTCTGGACTGATGTCCTAACCTTACCTCAGTAGCCTCTGGTTTCAGCTTCAGGAAAGACAGCTGACAATCATGATGGTGGGGCTGGGAAGGTCATCCAGCTCTGTGTAGAGGAAGTGGAATTTGGGTAGTGCTGCCACACAACCAAAATAATAACCTTTACTCAAAGTAATAAATTAAACAGATCTGGTTAAAAAAAAAAAAAAAAAAAAAAAAAAAAAAAAAAAAA
>NDXB01011907.1:51444-71943 GCA_002631895.1 Agapornis roseicollis
AAAAAAAAAAAAAAAAAAGGCAGAGAAAGAGAAGTCATTGATAAGGTGCTAGAGTAATAATAACAAAAAAAGTATTTTCAAGTAACAAGAAATGAAGGAAATTTTGAACTGGTACACAGGGAGAGAGTTACTTACAGAATCATGTAGGTAAATTTACTCATAACAAATCCAGAGTAGTCACTAATTCAAGACATTGGAAATGCTCACTTCGAAAGACTTCAGATATGTTTTGAAGTCTCCAGTTTTATTTATTTTTCATTTCCCCCCTGTTCACTGCAATCAATAAAAATGAATGCTACTTACTAATTCACAGAAGCTCCCCAACAATTTGAAGGGCTGGCACAGCTGCAAACTCTCTAAGAAACTTTGGGGATTTGGGCAAAGATTCTTATTTGAACATCTCTTAAAGGTGTGGTCTGTTGTTCAGGGTAGGAATAATTTGAAAGGTCTGGAAATTTATAATCCATATTCCAAGCATACACAATATGACCATGCACCGTAAAGAATACTACAGTATAACAAAGGGTAAATATTGCTGAGACAAAAGCAAAATCATGTTTTGTTCTAAATTTGTGATGTTTCCAGAATATCTAGGCTGTAAATTCCTACTTGGCATCTTCATTGTTATTGCAATAAAAATTATAACAATATAAGGCAATTAACTCCAGATACTTGAATAAGAAGTGAACAATACTTTCAAACTAATTAAAACAATTCAAACTGATACAGATTACATCTGAGAACAACAGATAAAAATACTTGGCAAGAATCTGTGCACAGAAATAAAAATCAGTTTAGAACAGCCGTTACATTTATATGCTCATTAGCAAATTATTTTAGTGTTTTCACAAAAATGTATGTGTCTACACGTAGGTGTATGAATAAATGATCTCTACTAGTGAAGGGCCTCAGTACAGCTGAAAAGATTACAGCATGAGCATTTGCATTTCCAAAATCTATGCATGTTTGTTGTTAACAAATTATTAATTGTTTTTTAAAAATGAATTTTATATATAATATATATATGCTTAAGCTTTCGAACGCACCTAACATTTGTGCAAAATGATGCATGGAGAAATTCAGCCAAGAAACGTCTCTGCCTTTTTTTTAAAAAAGGTTGTTCTATCATTGGTTATTAATGAGCAAATTCATTACAAATGTTTTAACTTGGTTTTGTGAATTTTTCTGTACTAATAACATTACATGATAACCTTAAAATCACAGTAAAAAAATCAGTGTTACTGAAGAGAGCTGTCTTGAGCAGACCCTGACTTTTGAGGATCACTCTATCCGTCAAAATGAAGGAAAAATTCAGCTTGACCATTAAGTGAAAATTAAGAAATAGTGAAAATTAAGTGAAAATTCAGAAGTAGGTGGTATGCAACATTTTGATGAAGATGCAAGCAATGAGGTTTTACATATATGAATCATTATTTGTTTTCCTCTTAAGGGAATCACTGAAATTGTCCACTGGTTTTCAAAAAAACAAAACAAAATGCCGCAAAAAGCCCCCAAATTAGCTATAACACTATTGTAATGACAAGCTTAAGGAAATCCTCTCTCATTATAATTCTTCATATATTGCCAAGATGAGTCTGTCAATATTTATGACTGATAGCATTTCTGGCACCTATCAAAATGTTTTAAATGGGTTTTTCTTGCAAGTGACTTGCCAAAAATTATTAAGGAGATTTTCTATATGTGATGTATTTCCCTTTAGTCCAGCACATGCCTCAGAGACCAGATTACTGGTAAAGCACAGATAAAAGCTATAACAGAATGGTGGTCAAACAATTGGAGCCTATAAAGTATGCACTTCTCCTTTGTTTGCTGCTATACAAAAAGTGAATAGACAAGCCCTTTTGCAAACTTGCAGAGGACCAACTTTTTCCCTACCCCCCACTCCTGGGAATAAGCCATTTTAATTATTGAAGTTTTTTTGTTTAATCTTCCACCAACAAGTAATATGAATATTTTATACAACACTGATGAATGCTTAACTAATACAGTTCTTCATACAAATGCAAACTTCCTTTTTACTGGCCTCTGGTGACTATGCATCTAGTGCCAGAGTGGCATCATTCAGCTCCAGTTGCTATAGCATTTTCAAGAACCTCTCTGTTCTTGTCATAAATTATCTTTAAGTGAAAAAAGCTCCAAGGAGGTCTGCAGCAAACTGTATCAAATAATGAATTTCTAAGCTGTGGTAGAAAACACTCATCTTACTTATATTCTTCTACTATTGATTGTTTAGTGACCCTTCTTTGGGATACAGATGAGCATAACCCTGAAAAATGTTTGTGTTGTCTTTCTCTTGCTGGCAGCCTGCAGCCTGCATGATCTAATAAATATTGGCAGGACCAAATGAAATAATATAGAAGAGCTTCTCTTCTTTAAAGTCCATAGACCAAGAGACTCTTGTCACTTGTTAATATCTCCATCAAACAGTGAAGTGTTAACATATGTGATACGACCACGCAATCAAGTAAGGACCGATTTGTTGACTAATTAAACCAACACAACAAGCTCTTTAGCACCTACAAGTGACAAGTTTAGAGCAGGCAAGTGGAAACTCTCAATTGAGTCCCCTTTTATGAGACTATCATGCCAAATTCAATTCTGACTGAGTAGTATTTGAATGTACTTGACTTCCACTATGTGCTGACATGCTTACAATAATTCATCATGTGTGACAATAGCCCAATATTAGAGATTTATGATATATACAAAACAGTTACAAATGAAATGTAGCCCTAACATGTGTCTGCTTTACTTATCCACAGCCTATTGATATTATAATTAATGGTCAATTACTTAGGGATAGAGAATAGAAAATAGTCATTACCAGTTTCAGTCATCATCTGTTTTTGGCAAATTCTGGAAGTAAATGAAACCATTTTCATAATGTTTGGCGGTTGCTGGAAAGTACACTGTTGCTCACTGCAAGAAGAATGGGTTTCCTACGTATTCTGCAGTCTAAGAGTTATTTTAGGAACATAGTATTTATTTTATTATTGTCGCAATGTAGCTAAGTTTTAAAAAGTGTATCTGGAACTAAGAAAATATACTGAACATAAGAATATTTTACAAAGTGTATATTTTACAATAGCACATATGAATATTTTAAAAAGATTGCTGGCATTGGCCGGTTTTACCCACAGACATACACAGTGCCAATCCCCGAAGCAATTAAAAAAATGTAAATTCAAATTCAAATTAATTTTGTAGAAAAAGAAAGCATGAAAGTGAGCACTTTCTATTAATTTTTCACTATGTTAAGGCCTGTCTTAATATTGACAAGATTACTTGAGAGTCTAATAGTCTAGTTTTAAGGGGAAGCTCAAGCTAGAGGGGAAAAAAGCATGCAAATCACTTTTAGGTCACTGATTGTACAGTTATGAATACTTTTCAAATTTGAATAGTTCCACTGAAATCAATGGGGCTATTCATATGCTGAAAGTTATGAATATAAATATATATATATGTGTGTGTGTTGCAGTACGTGGACTCTTGTCTTTAACAAGCAGCAGTCAAAAGTCCAGACCCTTCCAGGTTCTTGAAGAACTCATTCCAAGGTTACTCCTCGCAAACTTTCAGCTCTGAGGGGACACTGGACATTTTCCATGTTCAGGAGAGACTCAGATACTGAGGAAAGAATTTTAAGGAATCAACCAGCAGGTAGACACCTTCCTAAGCTCCCAAGAAGAAGAATGTGAAGAGAAGGCACTTTCCTGACTCACCTGTTGAAACCTGTTGGTGAGCCACAGGAAAAACCTCAATAGCTCAGAACCCTCAACTATAAACCTCCCTGGAGTTAGGTCACAAAGATGAAGTACCCTTGGGGATCTGTTTTAGAGGAAAAAACATCTTCTCCAACACAAGCATTTTATGAGGTCAGGATGAAAAAAAATAGGGAACGCAGAACAAGCAGAAATAACCTGACTGGTGTCTCCATTTTGAAGACATATTTAATTATTGACCTGGCATCTCTGAAGCATGCTTGAAAGAAAAGGGGAAGAATGAGAAATAACCTTAGATTTATACTGAGCAAATTGCTCTAACTGTTAATTTCAGCACTAATGTTTGCACAGTGCTTTGACATCATCAATTGGAAGAACTGCAGAATAATTTTTTCTGCCCAGAAGCTGACAGTGACAAAAGGAGTTCTTTGCAACTGCATCAGATAATATTTATAGTGATCCCTTTTATATGTTACTGTGAAGTGTCTATTACCAACCAAACTTTTAATATAAATTCTTTAATGTCTTTAGAAGCACCACATCTTGTCCCTAGGTGGAAGTGCATAATTTTTTTAGTATTCTCAATTTACTTTAAAATTACATCCAAATAAATATTCCTAATTCATCAAACATATCAAAATAAATTGTCAGAATTTTATATAATAATGATTTGGAGTCTGGATGAGTACATTTTACTTCAAAAGTGCAATCATTCACAGTTGGCAAAGAAAAGCTTTGATTCAGTTCTCAGTGATACTGGTACAAACGGAGAGCAATAATATAATACTGAGTTCATACAATTTAACTCTGGGTTTAGCATATAAATTCATTTAGATATTTTATTACCTAAAAGCCTAAAAGCATTAAATAAAAATGCAATTATTTTAGTAACCTTAAAGGAAACAAGATCTTACAGACTTGTGTTGATATCTACATCTCCAGAGGAATCAATGCAATTTCAACAATTGCATCACATTAAGTTGTTTCATATAATACCATTGAAATGAAAGAGGTTCACAAAGGGTTGATTAAATTTAAGTGGAAGAAACACAATGAGCAAAATTCATCGGTGGTGTAATTCTGCTGTATCCTGCAGTTCCACCATGAATGGATAGGGCCCATGACAGTCTGAGTTTTTTCTACACTTTGGCAGTTGAATTAGCTGAATTAAAATCCTTTAAATTGTAAAAAAAAATCCCAACAAGAAAATCCCTGCTCCCAAGTGTACAAACCAAATCGAATTAAAGAAAAATACACTGAAAGCATGTTAAGAATTTGATTTGTTTAGAGAGAGAATATAAAGAGGAAGCTCCAGCATTAATGTGCTCTATGATCGATATTGATCTTGTAGGTTACATGAAAAGTGTTTCAAATCAGTCTAAAGATATCATGTGCATGATAAAGCTCCTGATACTTTTGAGACAAATGTACCTTCTGGTGTCAGGTTTGGGGTTTTTTTAGTTCTATTTAAGGATGAAGAGAACAGAGGTCCATGATAAACCTTTATCTCTATTCTTAAAACGCTTCTTAAAGATGGTTTCTAAAAGATAGTGAAGTCAACAGGAACTATGGGTAGTCACTATCTCACGGGGCTAGGCATTTACTTTCTTTTCACAATTTATCATGTGTAAGACCCAGTAGTTGCAGTAGCAACTGCAGTAGTGGGTCAATAAACAATATCTAACTACACTCTATAGGATTTATGTTTATAGATGCACAAATATGTTTAACAAGTGAAGCTATTCTGAAATACAGTTAACACTAGAGCTTACTGAGCACAACCTGTATTTCTTATGAAGATGAATTGACCTTCTCCCCTCTCAGGTATCTCAGAATTATTTGAAGTCATATTTCTAAAGGGACTTACCCACTACTGAAATTAACTTACATCTTTCTATCTCTTACGAAAGGAGTAACCTGCTTTTATTGGAATGGAGTTTGCATGCTAACTCCATCAGTGCAGTTTGAGTAATCACACAAATAGCTGCATTCAGATACTTATTAATTTAGGCACTATAACTGGGAGGCCAGAAAATCTTCCAAAGGAAGAGGGATGCTATTAGGAAAAAGCACCTTGTATTTCTTTTGAAACAAATTCAGCACACTTCTTAGCTTGTAGACTGATTTGAATGTAAAAGTCTCAGAGAAAGGAATAGTTCTGTGAGTATCAGAATTAGGGGACCTGGCTCTATAGCGTCTCTCCTATGTTAGCCTTCATGTCTTGTGGCTTCATGGCTGATGTCGTACCACAATCTTACTGGCAATGGGAACATTTTAATTTTATATCCCTGCCCAGCTGCGAACTTTCATGTATCTCCTACTCATCTTGAATCTGAACTCTTCCTTTAAAGAATTCCAACCTTTCTGAATAATTTCATTAAAATTAGACTACATATTGAGGAAGTACTAAGGGGAGTGAAGAGCAGCAGGAGGATAGGCAAAGCAATTACACAGATCTTTTTCACCTGTAGAAACAAAAGCTATACCCTCTCATATTATTTAAGCTTCTGTGACCTCAAAAAGTAAATTTATTTCCCTCTTAAGAAACGGAGTTGAAAAATAGTAGAATAATTTGGGATTATTTTAATTCCAATGTTTAAAAAATACTAACCACTAGAGAAATTGTTCAATTCATTTTCAGTATGCCACACAGAGTTGTTCTGTGGACTAGAAAGGCTGCCAGGACAAGAGCTCATATAGGATGTCTGCTAGTACGTGTGACAGGGATTTTCCTGGAATTTTGTGTTTAATTTGAGACTTTCTATGTTCTCAGAATAATCTTGTGACATGTCTCAATTAAGAATGAAGTACTGTATCAACAGGATCATGGCTGAAAAGGTATAGCTGGCCATAGTTTTACAAGTACAATGACCTTTGCATTTAAGAGACAGCATTTGAGTATGATCATACTTATATACTGTAAAGTTTAATTAAGTTAAGCTCATGTTAGATCTGGACCAGAGTCTGTACTTTTGCTCCCAACTTGACTCAAAAATATTGCATAGTCTGTTTTATTTAACCTCCATTAAAACTAAAAAATAGGTCAGATATTGGATTTTTCATGCTACTTTACATAGTGTCTTCTATTTATAGAATTACCTTATTCCATTTACACCAGTTTTGTACTTGGATTATATATAATTTTCAATTAAGTTATACCTAGTTTCTGCTGATAAAGATTAATTTCTAACTATATTAGCAAATGCCATCAGGTGTACCCACCACAAGTCACTGGGTAGATCAAACTATTCATAATTTGTGTTACCTATAACATAACAGTCTGAGCATGTGAACTTTTCACAGCTGATTTATAAGCATATTGGACAACTCTGCCTTGGAGAGTTCAAGACCCACTAGAGTAGTATTAGCTGCCTAATTTTAATGTGTCAGCAACAAGTCTGTCAGAGCCCTAAATATCTCAGTTATCTGCCTGCATTCCAAAGACAAGGAAAGGAAGAAGTAAGAGATATGGTAACTCTGAATGACACAGTTAAATAGCTCCAATAAATTAGCTTTCTCTTATAAAAATCATAGAATCAATCATAGAATGGTTTGAGATGGAAGGGACCTAAAAGATCACCAACTTCCAACCCACCAGACATGAGCAGGGACAAGACATGAGCAAGGACAACTTCCACTAGACCAGGTTGCTCAAAGCTCCATCTAATCTGGCCTTGAGCACTTCCAGGGATGGGGCATCCAAAACTTCTCTGGGCAACCCATTCCAGTATCCCAACACTCTCATATTTCAACACAGAAATAGGTCTATACACACATGGGTAGGTCCAGTGGTACAGTGGACCTTGGGCATTCAGACCATATATTTGCTGTGCTCTTGAGTAGTCTTATGCACCATGGGATATACCCATTAATGCCACTGATATTACATGGGAATGCTGTAGTGTGAAGTCTTGCCTGCCTTGAATTAAAATGGAGAAACATGATTGACTTAAATGGTGGCTATAGTCTCTCTCATCAGCTTTGTTTAACTTGTGGAGATCAACTGCAATCTACTGCAAGTCATGGGAGACCTGTTGATTAGAATGGAGTTTATGTAAGTTGTGGATCTAGCCATGTCAGTGGGCTCGCTGCAATCTGTTAGGATAACTGTGTGCATAAGCCTTGAAGGAATAGTACCTGGGAAGAAGTGTTCTGCAGAGATTAGAATTGGTCTTGATCTGCTTAAGTCCTTATTAAAACAAAACAATTGTGATTTCATTTAAATAAACAAAGTTATCACAGAAACTGTGGATTCCAAAAACCGTATTTGCGACATTCAAACCGCCTGAGGTATTATCGCCATTGCTCTGTTATGACCTCCACAGGAAAGGAGGACAAAGATAGCATTTCAGACAGTGAACTTAAAATGTAATCACATGATCTTTTCTGCTTTGTTACTACAGCAGCAACCTTTGTGAAGAATACGCGAGAACATCTCTATGTAGTGACACCTTAAAGCAGATCAGTAAGATTTGCCAGTGACATCCCCAGGCACCTGCAGAGATGCTTCCTTCAATAAACTTCAGCTCACTCCTGCATCTGAAAAATAAATAATGCTCATGTAAATAACAACCAGAATAGTATTTTGTGGGCTGTGGCATTGTCTTGTTTTGTTTTGATTAATAGGACCATGAAGTTGAATAGCAGAATTCCAGCACCAAAGTATTTTTTTTTGTAGGGCTAAGTTTGAGTTTAAAACCCTTCACCGCTGGGATCTTGAACTGAAATATTATCTATGTCACAAATGAAAATTTAGTACAGTGACATGAACCTACTAGCATGTAGGCTGAGGTTACAAGACCTTCTCTCTTCAGTAGGATTGTTGGTTTCTGTTTAAGTGAAGGCCAAGGACTTGAATAGTAGGTATGTCTGAACCTAGGACTCAGGTGCATCAGAATAACTGGAGGATACTCAACAGTTTCCATCTGTAAAAAATAATATTAGAGCTCATGAGACAAAGAAACCAACATAGGACTGCAGTCTACAAAACAATTAACATTCAGGATTCCTTACTGCAAAACAAATCTATGCTGCTACTAAGAGAAGAAATCCAAGATATTAATGTGGTCTTAATTGCTCCTATTCTTTTAAATGTATTTAGTATCTACAGCACTCCCCATTTTGCAAACTTAAAGTGAGATGGAGGCTAAGCGATCCAATTTTGTACATAACAGTAAGCAACTGTGGTAGTTTAAGACATTGTTTGTCCCAGCTATTCTCTCTTCTCCTTTGCCAGAAGTTGCTGCCACCATTGCAGAAAGAGCGGTTTGAATCAAATGTGTGCTCATTTCCCAGCTGCTACACTTTATACTACAGTCTCAGTGCAAACTCCAACAGCTGTAAAGTCAATACGCAAAACTGAGAACTAGAATGGCTGAGGTACAGCCACATACTAATTTTGCCATTTTGCTACAGACTTAGTTACCTGAAGGAAAGGGATGAGGTGGGGAAGCTCACAGTGGCAATGTGTAAATCTGCCCAAGTAATATTCACCAAAACTTACTCTGGGAGCTTGAAGATCTAGGTTGATCTAAGATCATAGCTGTTGAAGGGACAACTGTTACTCCCTCAAAGCCCAAGATTAAAATCCTCAAAATCCTTGTCCATGAAGGTGCCTAACATCCACGTAATTTTCTATTTTTCTGGTTTTGTAAGTGCTGGGATGCCAAGTATATTCATCTCAATAGAGGTAAGCTACTCCGTTACTACTAAGACCTATCAGGACCTATGAAGTGTTCCCCTGTCTGTCATTCCTGGATCTTGTTTATATAGATCTCATAAAGCACACTTACAAGACAAAGGTCTGCATAAACATGAACAGGAAAGAATACAGCGCATTTTATAACATAGAGGAGTAAGTAGAGGATTTTGATACACTATGTGAGATTCTTATTTGTGTTCTATCCCAGCTGAGGGCTTAGAAAGTCCATCTCAAAGTACTGGAATACTTGTTCTAGGCTTGGAGTGGTCTCCATCATGCAGAGCTGTGATAGATAGCCACCAGATGAAAGCAGCACATAAAAAGACAGGATTCTGCAGCTCAGCTTGACAAGACAATACGAATGGGAGAGGAAGGCAAGTAGTAGGGTTTTAATAACTCCTCTTTTGACTATTTATGTATTTTATACTAGAAATTTACTGAACAAAAAAAGTGTATTTTGTGAATAGGATTCTAGTGAATTTCTCAAGGTCAGAAGGGAAATCTACGGCAGACCTCAACAGGAAGTTTCCCAGCTAATGCCCCAGCTAATGCCCCAGCCACTGGGTTGTGTTTTCTTTCTGAGCAAGTTATCTTGCTATTTATCAAAGCTATTCAGTGCTTCAGTATTTCCCTAGACCATAATGACCATCTTCCCAGATAAAGCTCTTAGTTCATAAAGTGTAGATAGAAAAGAGGAAAAAGTCCAAGCATGCTGTTCGTCTTATCAAATCAGTGTCAGGGCTGGCAGAAGAAACAAACTGCAATCTCAGTCCTACAAAGTCGTTTGTCCATCTGCTGGAGTAGTGATTAAATTACCAGTTGTTGAGAATCAGTCTGTCCTAAGTGAAGATAAAGAAAAGTAGGGTTTCTTACTTTTAAGCAGAAATTTAGAGTGAGCTGAAATGAAGGGGTGCAATTTAAATGAGGCAAGGGGAACAAACCAGTGCAGTTTGTTTCATTTTAGAAAGTAGTACCAAGACTATTTTTGGTATATTGAGACCCTGCCTAAACTCATGTGGGAAGACTGCTGTATGCCTATGCATATGCATATGCCATTTGGCAATGCGCTAACTACGGCACGCAGCCACCTACTAAATAATAGAACTTAAAAATGGAAAATCAAATGACAGAAAAAGCTATTTCCAGGTATTTAATGAAAGGGAGGATCAGAGTACAAAGCTCAAGACAGGCCCAGCTCACAACTCTGGCTGAACTGTCACTCTACAGCGGGTTTCAACATCTGCATTACTTTGACTGAAATACCATGAATAATTTATAATAGCATAAAGAATTTAAGAAAAATAGATTTTTAAAAAAATTAATACCCCACAGTAATCACCTGGCTTCATATTTATTAGTTAGGTGCTCTGGGGTAGAAAACATCATTGATTTTATGAACCTTTGGGAGGTTTCTTTTTAAAAATTAACATTTCAGCTTGATATTATTTTAGTATTTACCACTCAGTATTGTCTTAGATGTCATCTTGGCAAAGGGCTCCTAAACAACTGCCACTTTTAGCACTGCTGCCAAAAGGCCCCCTTTCACAATAAAGCATGCTGTGCTTTGGCAGGAAATCAATAAAGTGAAAATCTGTTCTCATCATCCATACATTTACCATCACAATCAACAATCAAAGGCAAGACCTGGGTTCTTTATCCACAGGCTCCAGCCTCCCAATTTTCTGCTATGAAAGGCAGCATAAATTAGAACCCTTGGTTCCTGTTAGCTGGGCTTAATGGGTATGATTTATGAACCATTAAATGAGGTTATGTAAATTGATCCTTAGCAGAATGCTAGCACACAGGTGACAGGTGCAGTACATTTGAATGATGAGTCCACAAGGGTTCTGTACAAATCAGATTTCAGTGACATTCAGTTTTAGGAAGGAGAAATATGTTGTCAACAAGGAAGTGATTTAAATAGTGCCCTGGGTTTGTCAGCAATTATGCTTTTCTTCTTAATTGCTGCAAACTATATAAATTCTAATAGGAAATAAATTACTGATTTACCAGTTAATGACAAGGGGGTATAGACAAGAATGGTTTAAACATTAAAAAAAAAATTGCCTTGTGAGGCCATATTCAGTAATGATTTCATTTATGCTGTTAAAGTTACCAGATGCTTTAAAGTCATATGATAAACTTTGACATGAGCTAAGTTAAATTGTGTTTATCGTTAAGCTAAAAAAACCTGGTTTTGTGATACAGTAATGGATGTTCTCATAAGGACGAAGTAATGCATTTACATAGAAATAAGGATAAATTTTGCCTGCTATTTTTTGCTTATTTGTTTTCTTAATAACCTTTTCAAAAATTAGATCAAATTACATTAACTGGATTTAAAGTACTCTGGCTGACCCTGGTAAGATTTTTATCTTAATCGTGAAAATGATCACACCTAGTGTTCTGGTGCTCAATCCATTTTATTCTCACTGCTGCCCAAAGTGACAGTAATGATTGACTAGCTGCCTTATGATAAAGTTTTAATAGGAAAAAATGGGCTTGTTTTTCTAATACATTTAAATCGGTGCCATCACTGTTCAGGCTGCTTTGGTCTGAGTAGGACGGCTGCTGGAGAGCTAGATGTATTTGTGTGATATATAAATTCTGCCTTTCTTTAGTCTGGTTAATAGCGTGTTTCAATTAGTGGCCTGGCACACCTCAGCCTCATGAATGTTTGCATCTTTGTTTGGAATGAAATATAATAGTGCCAGGGATAAAATGTAATAGTGCCAGGGATAAAATGCAATAGTGCCAGGGATAAAATGGGTAAGTCTGTATGTAACTCAAGGCTTTGAGGGCAGCAGCTCTGGAGGAAAGATTGTACAGGAGGGTACTAGAAATACATAGGCTAGTAGGATGGTGTGAAAATACTTTCAGATGCTTAGCCATGTTAGATCATTTTCATCTTGGAAGAAAGTATAGAAGATGAGAAGGAGCCAGAAAAAAATACCACCAGTAAGATGGGAAGCCTAAAATGTAAGGCAAACTGTACTGACTCAAGGTATTAACGTGTGTCTATTTTTGCCAATGTGTTCATTAGCTGTGTATTTTCTAGCTTTTTTGGGTTTTTTTAGAATTCAGTAAAGTTTGTTCAATCAACAAGCATCAGTTGATAATTGAATTAGCCTCTCCTATTGTATTTTACGTCAATGGAGATTCCCTTCAAGGTTCAGCTGCTTACTCATTACATTGTTCTGCTCAATGCTCATATGTCGCTCCTATCAATACTTCCTCTTTCACAGAAGCCATCACTTTCATTTCATTGAAGAGGATCAACAGGAGTGAGTCCAGAGTATGCAGTGGTTTTTGGGTGCAGTGCTTTGTGGAATACAAATTAAAAGGATTGCAAGGTTGCAATGTGGGTAATGCAGAAAAGTGATGCAGTTTCATTGGTGAGGAGATGAAGTACTGGGTTTTACTCCAGGTATTAAGGAAGAATTCCATAGCCTTCCTATCAATATATATATCTGACAAAGCTACACTGAAAGAATGCAAAAGGCAAGCTCAACAGCTAATGAAAACCTCGCTATGCCTGTCTATGCAAACCTCATTCAGTATCTTCTGTGACTGAGTTATAAAACAGCTTTCATTGTACAGCATCCACTGGTACTTTATAAGGTCCTGCTTCCATTTCACACAGAAAGGACTGTGTACCCAAAGACAGGTCCGCTATTTTAAAAGGTATTAGCCTTATCTAATCAAAATTATCTTTGTCCACCACACAGCTTGCCTTAGGTTGCTCTCTTTAAAGATCCCTGATCTAGCCAGTATTGACCTGGGCTAGTACATACACACAATTGAGAAAAGCTCTATATAAATTCAGCAGCTCAGGTTTGAAAGTAGTCTAGTTGTGGTGGTGCAATGCGGTTTGATTCAGGAAAGACAGAACTCATGAATTAACACTAGTATAGACACAGAAGCCAAATCCTGCAGATTTGTCATAGAGGACTTTGCATCATGATAGCAGGAGAAGCATCTGATTTAAGTTCCTTTTAGACCTAAGACCTGTACTGATCCTTCCCTGAGGGGGGATATTATCCTTTGTTCCTTCCTGTGTTCCAGATGGGTAAGCAAAAGGCAGGAAAAGGGCATCCCATTGGTACAACCTGATCGTCCAGGTAAGGGAATGTGACAATGACTCTGCCCATTGAAGTTCTCTTTTGGACCAGATTTATGGGTTTATTTAAAGTAAAATGATGCTAGGAAAAGGGGCTGATGTACAGCCATCACTGCAAAGTTTTCTCCAGTACTTTGAAATTCCATAATGCAGACATAAGCTCTGACATTAAAGCCCAAATTGGTGGTGATAAGAATATGTGTGTGCCTGGTTTGAAGGACCAAGCACCTAGTTTTGTTGTATCTTAACTTCATAAGGCACTTAATTTTCACAGTAGAGCTTCTAAAGGCTCTAAGATGCAAAGGTCAGAGTTTGGTACAACGGTGAAGCACAAATATGATATTCAAAAAGTGACAAAATAGTTGACTTCTGTGAAAACGGTGCCTTGTGACTTCTCAGCATCACATAGGATGATATGGCAGAATTTGGCATATGAAGCAGTTCATTAGGACAATGCCTCATTTCCTTATTTATCAGGGCAGTCTGTGTTCCATCCTTCAATTCCCTTTCTCACCAAGTTCATGCTTCCTCAGATTTCAGCAATGAATGAGGCAGAGTTACTGAGGTAATAGTATCCTGAAACACATAATGTGGATTCATTCTCAGACTAGTCCCTATGTACAGTGAAACAAAGTTAAGGTGTCTCATGCTGAGAAAGGTTACAAAATCATGGAATTAAAGAGTGTATTATTATACTCTTAATTACAAAAGCAGTCTTAAACCTGGTAATCTTTATTTCAAGTGTTTGACTCCTTACATATGATTTTTTTTTTAATTTTTTTTTAATAATTTCTCAGATTATAAAATCTTAGACTTTGGAAAACCAAACTTTGCATTGTACACCACTGCATGGCCTCACAGGGAACAGGTTCTTTAGGTGAACTGAACTATTTAGGGCCACAGAACCTTTTGAAGCTGATTGAAAGGTGGATTAGAAGGTCATCTGAAGTTCTGGTTCCCTGGGTCCCACCTCAGACAGGCAGCTTCTGCACTTGTTGCTCTTTCTCACGTCCCCATAGTCTTCCTCTTTTGATGTTTTCTCTGTCTCATCCTCACTGACAGTTGCCATTATTCACATCCTCCCATCCAGTTTCTGATCTGCTCCCGGCTTCCTCCTGTTCTCCAGTTCCTCTGCATTTATCTATCCTTCTTCATTCATGTTGCCACATCACACCCACTCTGCAAAACCTTGGAAATCCCTGGACTTTCCTGCCCTCCCCTGAAGTGCCAACCACTGCAACAGACACCTCACTCACCCTCCACCAGCTCTGCCCCAGGTTTACTACTGAGAACATTTAGATCAGTACAGCTTAGAAAGGCTTTCAAAGTCACAGAGTGCTTTCACTATAAGACAGAAAGTACAAAAATCCTAACACACCATATTCATTTGATCTTTCAAGGTATAGAGGATTATTGTCATACAGCTGGTATCCTAGATCCTGCGCATTTCTGCTGGAATCAGGACTCCTAGATCTCCCCACCAGGCAAGCCCCATTTCACTGGTTAGAGACAATGTAGAAGGTTCCCTTCTCCAGCAGAGAGCCTGGAAAACTGACACAGTTTGTCAAAACTGCTATATGAATGCAACAAAGAAAAATAAATGCTTAAAAACTTTAATCGCCTAAAAGGCCTTCCGCTTTGTCATCTGAATTATTTAATTTCCACTGACTCTGTCCTGGTCATCACATCATCTTCCATGATGAGGCCCACAGGCTACATCCCCACAAAGGATGAAAGATGGGCTGAGGCAGAAACCAGGCTGCTATGAAACCATTACAGTGGGAGCATTTCAGTGTGGCTATGGCAGAGGAGGAGATCAGACCCATTGTCTCAAGTGTCATTAAATGGCTTTTCTGGAGAACTGATTGTAGTCTGGAGTAAGTATCCATTTAGCTTGTCTCTGACTTTTGTCTCACCATATCTGTTTCTCTTCTTATTCCAAATGATTCATGGAAAGAATCTATTTGAAAAGATGAGGTTCATGTAGGAAGGGAAAAAGCCCTTCAAAAAATCACTTTCTAAACTGCTTGCCCCCATCTTGGCTTTTTCAATATATTTTTCTTTCTTCTGCTCTGCAAGTATATTTGTATTGGTTATTAGCATGTATTTAACCACTGCTATCATTCTTAGAACGAATTTCAGCTTCCCTGATTTCATGACTTGTACAATTACATTAACTAGAAATAGTACTCTTACAATTTTTTTTTAAACAACATGGTTCATACATGATAAATTCTTACACGAGAAAATGGTGGAAGACTTCAGAGTAATCTGATGAACTTCAATTTTTTCCATCCTGCTAAAAATCATTATAAAGTTATAATAATTTCCTTCAGTACTTTTTTTTTTTATTTATACTATCAAGTTTATCAGTTTCTTGACTTTTTGTATTTAATACATAACATAACAATGTTGCTTCTTTTCCTTGTAAATAAAATGGCTAAAAATCTAAAGTTGCTTTTTTCTCAAATGTGAGAAGTCCCTGGGAATTAATTCTTTGCTTTGAACTTACTCAATTAAAAACCAAAACCAAACCAAACCAAACCAAACAACAGCAACAACAAAACTTTGCCATGCAAAGTGGTGTTTTTCAGACAGATACATTAGTCAGCCTATCCACACTAAACACATGGGATTCCCAGCAGTGCGCTTTACACCAAAGTATGATTTCTATATTTGCATGCTTCGCAATCAGTTGTTTTCCTTCTCTTTTGGAGACCACATAAAGTGGGTGATATGCTCTGCTCTGGTTCTTTGCACTCCCCATCATTTTGGCACAAAATATTTCAGAATTGCCAATTTTTCCTCTTGACCTGAAACACAAGTTGTGCCAGTTTTTGGTGCTGTATCCCACCCTCTTCTTCAGTGATGGCTACACAAGGAGAAGAAATCAACAGCTGCAATAAAAACTGCAAGCACAACCTTCTGCTGTTCATATCCTTTTTGGCACAGGACCAAGTTACAATCTATCAACACTAGTGGAGTTACGACTACTAGAAAGCAAAGGGCAAATTCAGGAAAGACCAGTCTCCATCTTCTGCATGGTTAGGAAGTATCTCTTCCTTAGAAGTGGTTCAGTAACCCATTCAAAATCACAAGCCTTTCAACTTTTCTGCAAATACAGTTGAAGAGTTCAAGCCGAAATGCAACATTCTCTGCTACTTTGAGTTTTGTACTGACAAGTTCAGACAAGACCGGAAAGTAAAACTTAGAATAATTTAGTGGAAAGCCTGTATTTTAAGATCAATTTTATAAAACAAAAATAGTGATGGCAAAAAACTGTAATATTTTTGGTGAAAGAGCTTTTCCCTTCTGCAATTTTAACCATGCCTTTTTTTAAAAAAAAAAAATTTTTGTTCGCATTTTATCCTATCTTGTGCTTAATTTCTTTCTCCATCTATCATTAGTTTTACAGCCATTTTCCACCTGTATTTGGCTTGATCATTTCTACTTTGGTAATTTCTTTATCAATTTCATTGCACTAATATTAGTAGAATAACTCGTGCCAAGTGTTTGTCCCAGCAGAGACAAGCTCTGGCTTTATATTCCAGAACTTTTCAAATAACAAGTTCTTGTGCTAAGTATTTGCTTGAAACTCTAGCATGGATAATACTGAAGGAAAATGACTCCTTTACAGCCTTATATTAGAAAGCAATGGCCTCTGTGAGTGAAATAAAATTGCTCAGTAGGAAAATAACTTCCACCTAGTGGCTTTCCAGAAAACTGCCATAATAGTGAATTTCTTGTGGAACTCAAGATTTCTATTTTTACAGTATTTGGGGATAATCCTGCCACTACAACCCATATTTAGTCTTCAGTGAACTCAAATGCACTACCTACACATAAATTTAGTAGTTAGTGTATAGTTCACAGTAATTTTTGCATCACTATGCTTGTGGATTTATCATAGCATCAACATCATTCTGAAAAACTTCAGACTAAAACTTTTTATGATTTCTAATGGAAAACTGATTTCATTCCAGCTTTTCTATTTCACATTGAAAATATATTTAAACACCAACTGTACTAATATCCCCATGCCCACTTCAGAAAAAGCTCTCTGTATTATCTCTGTACTTAAACTACCAGCTCATCAAAACTGTATACATAACCATTTGGGTAGTGTGGCTTACTGGAATATAAATGACTCATAAATCTGCTAAGATATGAATCCACTGTTTAATTTAAAAAGGAATTATTAAAAAGTTTAGTGTTATACATCCGATACAGCTGAATAAAGAAAAACTGGGAATGAAAACTCAATACATTTTTTCTCATGCCATTGAATTAATAACTATTCTGGATCAGTGATTGTAATACTAATTTACACAAACTGAGGATCTGGTCACTAAGCTACTCTGAACATTTTCGAACACATGTATTAAGAAATTATTTTTAAATTCAAGCAGACAGAGATGAGTTTCTGAATTATGCAATTATTGTCACATAGCATTCACGTTGAGTATCGAGGATATATGTATTGGTTTAAAAAGGATTGCAATGAATGGCATTGCCTGGCAAATAATTTTGATTTGACTCATTAAATTGCTAGCTGTGGACTAAATTCCAAAATGTAATCCAAACTTGTGCTTTTGTAAGAGTAAATTTTCCAAACAAAATTATCAGTAGAAATATTTAATATAGCAAAGGTATTTGCTAGAATCTAAGGAGTAAATAGAGAAGCTCATAATAAGCTGCAGTGAAATTAATTTTATAATTTTTAAATGTCTAATCTAAATGCAAAAAGTAGACAGGCAGAAAAAAAGCCCTAACAATTGCAGTGAATTGCAGATTTTTTCTTTTCTAATAATCTAAGGTATTTAGGTATAAATGTACATTTACATAAATATAAACAAGGAGTTAATAATTTTCCTGTTTCTGTTTTGTCCTTTAAATGTCCACATATCTTCTATACAGCCACATATCTTTCTGCAAAATTATTAGGAGCTAAAGGTGCCAAATTCTTGCAAACTGAATTCCACATATGAAATTATTATGCAAGATACAGAACATGAATATTGTGCTTTTTAAGTTAACAATTCTCTAAACTATTAATACACATTTCAGTTAATTTACGATAGTTCTCCTGAAATGTTAATCTCTTAATATGATAAAAATATGTGCAATTGTAGTTAACATTATCTTAAACTAGCTGGTCACCCTGTAAATATCTGCTGTAAACTCTGATTATGTACACTGAACATGGGGTTTTGATAAAGGGAATAAAAAGGAGCAGAGTAGGGACAGCCAAATTCATTTAAAATGTTTCAACTGCCATTTTAAAAGATCCAATTTTATTCTGTATTGACAGTACTTATCCAATGTAGAACAGCTAAGTTTATAATTTGTTTCGTGTGAAAGGGATAAAAACTGGTTCGGAATTAACCAGCTATGTACAAACCTTGATTAACTAGTTTAGTCTGGTGCTTGGGAGTCAAGGGTATGGAAATATTTTTGCATGAGTATGAGTGGTTAAAGTAGTAAATTAAGCTAAATTTATATTTTGTTGAATTAGATTATTACTATATGGCAATTTTTGTTAGTATCAGTCTTATCAATAGAGATTTTAGTAATTTTTCCTTACATCATCCCTCATGATATATAATATTTATGGCATTATCTGTCACGCAGTGCACTGTGGACTGAGTCAATTCCATTACATGAAGTATAACAGCATGATGTGATGAGAATGAGGCTTTAAGTGTGTGATGGGAGATCCACAAAGCCAGGCAGCCTTCCTGAACCTTGACCGTGGCCTCTTTGAAGCTCAATGACCTCTAAATGTGGTAGGAATTCTCTTTAGAGTACTTTAAAGGGTGGTGAAATCCTATTCCTCTTTCAAACCTGCAGGAAAGAGGAGGTTGCCCCAGTGGACTCAGCAGTGATGGGAGAGGAGAGGCAGGTCTCTAAACCAGCTCCTGCCTGTCATCTCCTTCCTGTCAGAGGCTGCAAGCCTGAGCAATAATCTTTTAAAGATCTTCCATTTTTATTCCGATGATGTGTAACGAGGTGTCAGAAACAGTTTGAGGATTGCAGTGTACCCATTTCTATCTGTCTTAAGTTTTCATTACAGATCAGATGCAGAATGTCAGTACTTGCTTATTTACTATAATGGGTATATATTTATTCAGGCTAGCAAAATGCAATTAATCTTGTTTATGGAAGGCAAAATTAAACAATTAAGCAATCAAACATACTGTAGAAATTCATCAGAAAACATTACAAGAAAAAAAAAAACCTAATCAAAAGGCATATGACTCCTTGACTTTGTTCCCAAGATTTTAAATTCTATTTTGGAATAAAGGAAATCAAGTAACTGGAACACATGAAAGTTTTTGGACAAATAATTTTATAATTGTGAGAGATTTGTAACACTATAAGATGGAATTAAAAAACTCATATTACAAGCAATTATCAGTGTGGTAAACTGATAGATTTCATATCACAGTTCTGGAAGACTTCAGAGAAAATAAAACCCACACCTTCCTGCATACTCCAAATTAGGCAAGTAAAACACTCCATAACTCATGAATGCTCTATTAAAGATATCGGAAAATGCATCTGGAAACATCTGGCTACAAAGCCAAATACAAACAAAATCAGCAGTAAGAGAAATACAGAACTGTGATAGAGTGACACCCAGATCAGTCCTGCTCCTGAGTACTTAGGCAAGTCCTGCACCATATCCAGGAAGACAGACAATATGTAAAGAGCTAGGGGAAGACTATTTAAAAACATTTCTGTGATGGTTATTTGCACAATGGATATGGAAGAAAGATTATTATTGTTCCCATGGAAAAAGTGCTGGAACTTTAAGGGTTTTTGTTGCTTTAAAAATGAATACATATTTGTAAGTTATAGCATTTTATCAAAATCCAGACACATCCACCACCTCTCTTTCCTCTTTTTTTTTTTTTTTTTTTTTTTCCAATAATAAT